>JAHWFO010117782.1:1590821-1685801 GCA_023313115.1 Rhysida immarginata | reverse complement strand
CTCACTGAGCTCTGCCGAACGACCCATTCTTGCCAATGTCCAAGCAGAGTTGTGTCTGAAGGTGTGGGAAGCTATTTAAATGATGTGCAAGTCATTATCATGTGACATTGGGCCAATCGATGATCTGTGAGGGGTGTCCGGATATTTTTGATCTTATAGTGTACACTGCCCTGTCAAAAAGTATCCGGACACCTCTATATAAAGATGTTTTGTCGAATATCTAGATACATTATTTATCTCGCATTGTATATTATGTATTAATTATTCATCAAAGTCATTCTACTATACAAGTTTTATTCATGTAGAATGTAGCCGATTTTCATCTTTCGGACATCTTCAGAATTCGTTTACAACTGATTTTTTTAATTTCTTACAATACAAACTTTTTTTTTTTTTTTTTTTTTTTAATTTCTTACTACATTGTGTTTGAATTTTGAACAATATTTGTTTATTCATTGTTAATGTTTTTCCGGTTACATTGTTTTATTTTTTGAGATTCAATGTTAGGTTTTGCTAATATTTTGTTACGAGAACTATATAATTAAAACTTAATAAAAGACAATACCATATACAGGGTGATTCAGAAAGGTAGGTCAAGAATGAAATACCATGTACAGTTTGTAGCGGGGAACAATATTTTTCCTATAAACATGGGTCCGGGAATGCATCTTTACAGAGATAATGCAACTTGTACGAGGTAGGAATGGATGTGCGTTACCCAGACGGCAATGGTAGGGTCCATGTAAATTAGGATCTAAACATGTAAATTGTTTGTGTTCTCTCCTTTAAAAGAGAGGAAACGAAACATGTAACTCCATTGTCGTACAATGGATGGCATGGGGCCACATCAAGCAGTTGACCTTGTAGCTAAAATTGTTACAGCGTGTGGAGAAGTCGGTGATTCTCTGGACATCTTCACCAGAGTTCGCCAGAATCTCGTCCGCAGACTAAACACCTGCATCGAGGCTCAGGGTCGGCATTTTGAACACCTACTGTAATGTCATTCCTACCTCATACAAGTTGCATTATCTCTGTAAGGATGCATTCCTGGACCCATGTTTATAAGAAAAATTTTGTTCCCCGCTACAAACTGTACATGGTATTTCATTCTTGACCTACCTTTCTGAATCACCCTGAATACTAATAAAATTACAAAAAAACAAAATAAAATAAAATAATTAGCAAAAACTAACATTGAATCTCAAAAAATAAAACAATGTAATGCTACAATGAGTAGACAAATATTGTTCGAAATTAAAAAAAATTGTAAGAAATTAAAAAATCGGTTGTAAACGAATACTGAAGATGTCCGAAAGGACGAAAGTCAGCTATATTCTATATGAATAAAACTTGTACTGTAGAATGGATATTGATGAATAATTAATCTAGAAATATATTTGACGAATTATCCTGAAATGTTTTGTCGAATGTCTAATCGATATGTCTTCATGTCAGCATAAGGAGAAGTTGATACTGGTGTCCATTCCAAAAATAAAAATTTGGAGCAAACCCTTATTGTTTTTAGTTTTGAGAGCAACTGAAATTTAACTCATTCTATTGGCAAAATCTTTCATGATTTTCCCCAAAAGTCACCCGAATAGGTGGATTTACAGTTTCGTACACACTTATTGCCAAACGTTCATGATTTTTACCGAAATTCACCCAAATGGGTGTTCATGCTATTTTCTTGGGCTTTTTATAAGAGTAGCTCTATACACTTGGCTAATAAATTATGCTAAAGACATTTCAGTAACGCTTGTGCATGTGCAGTTGAACATTATTTGAATACGAGATGCTCATATTTTATCAAATATTTAATGTTTTTATATTCTGATTGTAGGATATTGTCTCTACTGGAGATTGTCCCGAAAATGACATTGCATTGGGTTGAAAACCCTGCATGTTATAAACAAAAAAAATTTCTATTCATAGAAACCTTTATATTTCCATGAATATATGTGCTATTCTCATCCAAATGAACACATAAGTAAAAGAAGCCCCATATGCTACAGCTTCAATGCATTTCAATCGTTATTATTTACAGGGTGATCTTAACCATTATTTTTTTTGTTCAATTTGTTGCTGGTCCCCTATTTGTCTTCAGGACAAAACCTCCACTGAAATATATGAGTGTAATATGCTCTTTACGCCCCTGAAGTTTCAGGATAATTCGTCATGTATTTTTCTAGATATTCGACAAAGCATTTTATATATAGGGATGTACGGATACTTTTGGCAGGTCAGTGTTGTTTGATCTCTATGGATTAATTTTCCTGCTGTTGCTGTGTATTATTGCTCTTCTTATATTTTCTGTAAAATAATCCAGATCAGATGGCACAAGGCAGTGAAACTGGTTATGCCATCCCTTGAATACATAGTTTGTGCAAGGCTGGCTGTTTAAAACTCTCGAATACACATTTCATAGGTTGAGAGGGAACTTCGGAGAAGCTCAAACATTCATTCTCCGAATACAGTCTTCAAAGTATTCGGCAATCGGAATCGCCTCAGGTGAAAAATCCATCATCAACCTTTCAAAGAATTGGGAGACAAATGCTTCAGGAATGAACACTTAAGTGGGCAATTTTAATTCTGTTTACAAATTCTGATTCCATTCCATATTGCATATTTAATCCCAACTTTCTGGGAAAGATGGAACAGACATCCATGGACAGTACATTCAGAAAAATATTTCTGAAACACTGCATTAAATTGCAACCATTTCAAAATCAAACTGTATACTGTATACCTTGAATCGTGAGTGCATTAAAAACCTTTCTTAGGCAGCCTGGCTCTTGTCTAGAAGAGCATACACAAATCGGAAGCACTCCCCTTTCATTATCGCATGAATGGTGTATAACTGAGTGAGCAGGCGAAGAGAAAAGTACGTCTGCCTACCAATCTTTTTATTCTTGTAGAATCTTTAAATTCTCCCTAGTCGAAAGTATGAAAATACTTTGGGGTCCTGAATTGTGCAGTAAGAAATCTTCACCATCAGCAGTGTATTTATATTGCGAGGGACTTCTAATTCTCCAAATTTTGTGGAAGTATTAGAACTTTTCCCTGTCTACGATGTTGAATTTTCCTCCTCAACCGTTCCACGCTTGGAAGTCATCCGGTAGCAACACCAGATACACTCCGAACAACTCCTGTAACAATAGCTCTGGTAGAATTCGTTGTGTTTTTGGCTCGGCCATTTATTCGCTGGACCAGTTAATACACCCAACGAATTTGTCTCTGACTAATTGGCCCCTAATAAACTAACTGCCTGACTAGGCGTGTCCATTTAAATTATCAATTTCAGGCATTGTTGCAAGTTTATGATAAAGAATAACTCAAGAATGGTCTATGAGGGAAAATTATTGAAGAAAACTGTGAACTAGGTAACTGGTCCAATGAGCCCAAAGGACATGTAGAGTAGTATAATGCTTCCATGTCCACAGTGGCTCAATTGGTAGGGCATCAGCGAGATTAGCTGAAAGTTCGAATTCAGGCTGTGGAATTTTCTTTCCTATTTTCAAATGTCTTTCAAAAAAATGAGTTGGTTGCAGTCTGTTCATGCTGAACTTTTGGCTGGGGTTTCTTCAGTCCGTATATGACTACCATATCCTATTTGTCATCAGAATTAACAATATCTAACAATAGAAAGAAACATTTAATTGGAAATGCCCAGTTCATTTTTCGTTGGACAGAGTATAGATTCAAAAGTTTAATCAGCCTCTTTAACGGCCCATTTTCAATGTTTTGATGGTTGGATTAATCATCGTATAATCAATTAAAGAGTAGAAAGGAGAAGGAAAAAATCCCATGATGTGGACTCGAACCAAGGACTATAGCTTTTGTTTTACAAGCAATTTATTATTAAGAGCTAGGCCCTGGCAATAAAGTAATAGTTATTTTTAAACGTGGCCTCCATATTATTTCTGGAAGTGCTTACACGTGATACTTATAAGAGTGTCTTATATTTTTGTGATTAATATTATATGTCCATACGAATTTCCATGAAGTCACAAATCAGAACAACTGGCTAGCAGGCTCCCAACTCACAAATCCTCTTCATCCTTAAATTAACTAATGAAAACCAAGAACCTCTTGTCAACAACGATTTACTTGGGCATACAGTCGAACCCGAATAACTCAAATCCCCGATTAACTAAAATGATATTCTAAGTCCCATCCCCCAGAGCATTTAATTCGATAGAAACTTCACTCATTAACTCAAAGAAATTTTGTTTTAGTGAATAGGTGTTCCTGAATTTAAGCAAAACCTATCTTAAAAAAACAAGCTTTGCCTGTTGAAACTTTATTTCATTTTTCAAGTTTAATTTTTACGTCCACATGACAAAGAAAATGATGTAAAAAACTTTCGCAGTCGCTGTCAGCCATTGTGAAAATCTAAACTTAGCGCGAACATAAAATTGCGAATCAAACTTGTTGATTGAGATCGTTCAATGGGAGAATATTTAGAATATTGATGACGATTAAAATAGCATTCATTTTTAGAGGAAGTGTTCATGTTAATCATAAAATTCATTGCATGAATGATCGCAAACGACTTTTTAGAAGCAGTCATACACTTCTGATTGGCCGTTGCCATTTTGATTTCGAAACTTCACTGTCTCATTGCCTTTATCGATGTAAAAGTAACGGAAATTCGAGAAAAAAGTGAATTCTCTGTAAAATTTCAAATATAAAACTTATATCTTAAATGTCATCAGATGAAAAATAAATGGGCAAAAATTGCCAAGAAATGCCTTTCGAAAATTTTTACAAACCGGAAGTAGAATTTGGAAGCCTTCCCAAAATGGCATTGGAATTGATTTCGTGTTGGAACGGACCATATTTTACTGGGTCCGTACTGTATTTGTATATGGATCTCATTAAAACTAATCATATTCATAGAAATATAGTGAGTATCATGTAATCTTTGTAGTGGTCATGTACCCTCGTTTTCGATTTACTGGTTAACTCCAAAACCTGATAAGTCAAAATTTTTATGTGGTCTGTAGACAATTTGAGTTATCAGGGTTTGACTGTATATGTCATTTCAGTCTCATTGAGACCATTGGTAACCAATCAGCATAAGGCCGATAGGAGACTAAAATGAGCACATTTATAAGATTGATAAAGAAAAAGAAAACAAACAAGAGTCCCTTTCAAGGACAAATCCGCGAAACTGAGGAATCTGACCAATGGGAGAGAACCACAACCAGCGAGACCAGAAATCTCGAAAGGGAGTGATAATTACAAACAAGTCACTGGGAATTTTTAAATTACAAAATTACAAGAGAAATACAAACTTAAGAATCCTTTAGCAATTTTAATAATACAGAATCGCCGAGGGGGCCTGGATCATTATTCAACAGTTGTTTAGAGTCCTCAAAATCTATAGAGGAGGCACGTGCCATAACCTACAAACAAGGATCAAGGAACATACGGCCTCTGTCCGATTTGGCTGGCCTGAGAAATCCGCAATCGGCAAACATATCCATGACATTTTGAAGGAAGATTGTCGACTGCTTAGGTCAGTGAAGAACAGGAACTTGTTGGATGCATACGAGATCTTGGAGATTGGGAAAAAGAACCCTAAACAACTGTTGAATAATGATCCAGGCCCCCTCAGCGAATGATTAAAATTGCTAAAGGATTCTTAACTTTGTTTTTCTCTTGTACTTTTCCTCTTGAAATTTTGTAATTTAAAAATTCCCAGTGATTTGTTTGTAATTATCACTCCCTTTCGAGGTTTCTGGTCTTGCTGGTTGTGGTTTTCTCCCATTGGTCAGATTCCTAAATTTCGCAAATTGGTCCTTGAAAGGGACTCTTGTTTACTCTTTACCAATCTTGTAAATGTGCTCGTTTTAGTCTCCTATTGGCCTTGTGCTGATTGGTTACCTAAGATGTCCACATACTGTATAAATAGTCTGTTAATTTTTTTATCTGTAGTCGGCATTGAATAATGGTCTCAGTGAGACTGAAATACGTATATGCCTAAATAAATCGTGAACAAGAGGTTCTTGGTTTTCATTATATCATTATCTACAATAAACACGCTCTTTTCATCTTAAATTCAACTCAATATGGGTATATTTGGCAGTAGCTCAACTGGCTAGAGTAACGATAATCGTAGTCTCTGGCTCGAGTCTAGGTCGCAGAATTTTTCCTGCCCTTTTCTAGTTTGTGATTGTGATATGCTTGAAGAATTTCTTCAGTCTCATTATTATTATTTTGAATTTTCATCAATTTATTGGATGGTTTATAAGTAAGGACGATTCCTGTTATTTGCGAGGCCAGGGAGCTATGTACGAAATCCACTATTGAAATGGCTAGGTTCTTGCAGCAAAAATAAACCCATAATGGAAGCTGTTAGCAGAATTTCTGCACGTGAAGGCCTAACAAGATATTCAATAAATGAAATATCACGTTTCCCATATTGTAGGAAAGTATCATTCTAAATGAAGGGACTGTAATTATAACATTTTGCATAACCAGTATTTCCACAATCAGAAAAAAATTCACAGTGAATTAGTAGATAATTACAACAGGAATGAGATATCAACCCTCTGTGAAATGCTTACCTCTTTGTTCACAATTTTGGTTGTGAGGTCCTGGCCAACACATCCTTGCTTCCATGTCGATTCGAGCTCCGTGTTTGAGAAGGAGCTCGACAATCTCTTCGAATCCACGAAAACATCCGATGTGAAGGGGCAGGCTGCACATGCCTCGATTCACATCCACTCCTCTGGAAACCAACCACTTCACTAGATCGACATTATTGGCGCCGACAGCCACCTGGAGAATGTTGTAGCCGTTGCCATTCGTAACGGCCACGATGTTTTCTCCCTTGGGCACTTGCGACAACAAACCTTCGATGACGTTTAAATTCACATTGGGATTCCGGTTGAGAATTTCGAAAACGTCGTTCAGGATTATCCGAGTGCAGTCGGAGATGCGGCCAGAACTCCCGGGAGAGAGGAATCTCGTCCCCGTCTGGAAGAAACTCGATAGCAATCCACCCATGATTGGAGCTTGGAATTGTCTACATATACCTGCAAGGAATAATAATGTGCATTAAAGAAACGAAAAATTAATGCAACAGAATTTTTAAAGATGTTGGAAATTATTCACAGAGAATCTTAAGACTGTCATCTTCTCATTTGCCAGCTTATTGCTTTTTTATTAATATCCCAAAACACCCGAATTTTTTTTTACCCAATCTTTATCCACTTTTTGCACATTTACCTTCTGGTAAGTAACTTAATCATTGTCGTACTTCATAAGCTATTAGAATATTTAATAAACAATGGCAGATTAACGATCATCATTTATGGTTTAGTTCATAAAAAGCAAACAAATGTTCCTTGCCCACATGACTCACGGTTGCATGTGCCCAAATGACTTAGTTTATCCATCTGCATTGCAAAACTACTTTAAAACGGATGACTTTCTGAACTCCAACACCTTGCACTGTAGAGGATTGTTTCAGGTTTATGGTGACGATTGTTAAAATGCCGTAGCACTAGTTTGAAATCACAAGGCTCGTGAAATTTCACACACGAGTTCGGTAACATTCGAACTTATCATTCTGTTCTTCATTTTCAGGTTTTCTGCCAAAATGTCCTCAAAAATTGAGTAGTTCTAGAAATGAGTATGTCATAGCCCTTTCCGAATGCTGTAACAGCAGTTATCAAACGCAGAAGATAAAAGGATTCAATAATCAACAGTGCAGCGCTGCCAAACAAAAAGTGCACCCCCGTTTTTTCCATACAAAGGCTAACATTCGAACAATGAAGAGGCTAATCCGCCAACACAAAGGGCCATTGCAAGCAAGATTGGAACCTCGTTTCATCGGTGAACCGTATTATTAGAATGTTGTCAGAAGGTCTGAATTGACGCTTTGTTTCCACGACACATTGCAAAGAAGGAAACCGTATGAATGCTATTTGGCAGGTGACAATTGGAAGAACATTGGATGAGGCTTGGATTGGTTTATTGAGAGATGGCAAGACACATGAAATTTTTTATCAATAACAAGGTGATATGACTCGATCTGATTGGGTGCGTCAATGCAAAGAGTTTTTCTAAAGGATTCACGGTGATTACTAGGTATATCCATAGTGGATGTCTGACAAACAAAAAAGGTGGGATCGATCTAAAGTGAAGATAAATGCTGCCTACTATCAGAAAAATATCTTGGAGCACTTATATCATTACGATATCCATCAGGACGAAGCATCTGGCTGCACTGTTAAACAGGAAACTGAGACATCCCCATCAACACACCCGATGCCTCTCCCATGGATTTTTGTGGATTTGGTCTCTTCATGTAAGAACACTTTTTGGATTATAGACAGCATGTCAAGAGGAATGGAAGCCACTTACAGTGGAAACCAACATGTCGAGCAATTGCTAGAAGAAAGGGCCATCAGATAGAACACAACAGAGGTGAAGAAATGGGTTCCAGTAGACCTACAATTTAGCGTCTTCTCGTCACCATAAACATGAACCAACCCTCTGTATAACGCAGTTTCATATAATTATTTATGTCTTATAGGGTAGGGTAGGTCATAGATAGTGAATCCAAAGATTACCTAGGTGCCAATCACTACAAGGGAATTTTGCGACAAAACCCAAGGACCAAGAATACCTAAGAAATCGAGCCAGACTGCCCACCGAATCTTGGTGAATATCCTCGAGAATGGTTAAAGAAGACGCGAGGTGTAGAATATGTGCCAGAGTGACACATTCAAAATGAATGTGATGGGTCGTTTCTTCCACCAAATTACATTTCGTATATAGTGGCTTTTCTCGAAGGAAATCTAACCTAAATGTTTACGTAGTAAATCGTGATCTGTAAGAAATCCCATGATAATCCATAATCTATTTCTACCGAGTTATACAATACTGGATGTTAGACTCTTGAGAGACTCTCTTAATCACGAGCCTGGCATGTCTCTGATCAGTGGTCTGTTCCCACCATCTCGTCATCTCTTTGTAAGAGATGTTATTAATCTTTCTGACTGTGATTTGCTTAGAGATTCCGCAGAAAGGTTCAGGTTTCGATTTAGCACCTTGTTTGTGGTTAAGATATTAGCAACCACATTACCAACTATGCCAGTACCTATTGAAGAGCCAGGATCTGCAGGAGTTGTCGACATTACCAGAGGCGGGTTCTTTATCTCAGCTGACTGGCAGAGTAACTCAGTGATGACGTCATAAGATGGAAAATCAAGAAGAACGCTAGGCTGAAATAATAGGCTAGCCAAGATGGCAGAATATGTAATAGAGAACTGTATAATTTTTTTGTATATCTAAACAACCCGTGGGTTGTCCCCAACAGGCCGAAGCCCAACACGGGGTTTTCTTTTTTATAATAAAGGACAATCACAAACATCCATGCCCCAAGCGGGATTAGAACCCGCGACTTGCTGGTTGTGAGAGTGATAAGACCTGCACCTCAGTGCTCTCGACCAGCAAGATGGCAAATTTTATAATGTTAAATTAAATGTTATAAACTTATATATGTGTGCTAAATGAGTGAATGTGGTCGCCCACAGTTTATTCTATATGTACGCCATTGTCACATCACAACGAGATTCTCCTTGTAATATGTTACCACCTAGCGATAATTCGTACGCTTCTTTATCCACATCGAATAGTAAATACCCCACGCTACCAATAAATGTCATCTGCACGGCTGTAACAATTTCGGATACACTCCAGCAGGTACCCTGAAACTCCTTACTGTTTTTTTACTGTTTTTTTTTTAAAGACTGGGGGGCTGCGCCGAGTAATTATATATACCTGATATAAGTGATATATACCAAGAAATTGAATGTCCAGTGCCAATTGAATTGTCGCGAAACCTGTAACCGGCTGGGGGGAAACCAACTGCCCCCTGTAACCAAATAGGTTGGGGTATATATCAGTTTGTCAGGGGGGGGGGGTGTTGGGGGGCGCAGCCCCCCAGTCTTTAAAAAAAAAAATTCACTCCGAGCAAAAAAAAACAGTAAGGTGTTTCAGGGTACCTGCTGGAGTGTATCCGAAATTGTTGCAACCCATCTGCACACGGACATGTTTATACATGGGCGCCGCCATCTTCGAAATATTTGAACTGCGACCTTTTTTAACGCCAAGCATCTGCTCCAGCCGACTGGCCAAGTTAAGCGTTTTCTAACTTAGGGCTGACAGATTGCTCGTCCGGCTAAGATCAAGAACCCGCCTCAGGTAAGTTTAGAAGATACCTTGGAGGATTTGATGGCTTTTAGGGCCATCTGAGTGTTGCTGAGTGTGAAGATTTCCCTATAAGAATAAAGTGTATCTATACATATCTTCAGACAGTAAAGGTTAAGGTATCAGCAACCACATTACCAACTAAGCCTTTGTGTCCCAGTACCCATTGGAGAGCCAGGATCTGCAGGAGTTGTCGACTTTACGAGGTAAGTTTAGAAGATACCTTGGAGGATTTTAATGGCTTTTAAGGCCATCCGAGTGTCGGTGAGTGTGAAGATTTCGCTATAAACATGAAGTTTATCTATAGACAGTAAATCTCCACCGGGAAAAGTGTGAACCCAACAACCCAGTCGACGAAGGCTCTATGACAAAGGTTGGCATTTTATTTTTTAAATCTAGAATACACCAGTTGATACTTGAAATACCGTGGCACGTTAATTTATATAATTTTTTTTTTTTTTTTGTAGAAACCAGTTACCTGTGCTGAAAAATGCTTGCGTGAAAGCACTTGCTATCTTTAGAACCATCACATGTTCGGTGAGCAATAAATAACTCTCACCCATTGTATACACCACCACTCGGGTGCCAAGCCTCCTTTTCCGTCTTTTCCTATTGTTTTTTTGTTTTGGCATTCCTCAAAACATTTTCTCTGGTTTATGTCGCTTACATTAACGTTTTATAACGGGGCTTTACGAGTCATCGAGCAACTTTAACAGATTGGCACAAATGAGTTATTTATAATGCAGCTATTTAATAAGGCTACAACTTAACATTATTTTATAGAAACATCATGTGATCGAGATAAATAAAGAAGAAGTGGAAAATAAAAAATATGTAAGAGGAAAAAAAATTGCTATTTGTAACGAGATCCATCTGCCATTATTCATAAATCAAACTCTTCGATTTTTTCGAGAGACTAGATTCGTGACAGCCACCGATCAAAATGACTACTACTGTGGTGGTGGTGGTGATGGTGATTAGAATTACATGTATCTTACATCTGGTGAGGAATCCTCGTATACTGATGCAACACATCCCGATGAATTTCGGGATGGAAAACCATGTTCGCCACTGCGGGATATTTGACGGATTTCTTCTCTCCCCTTCGCTGCTGCTATTGCTCTCTTCGATCGCTCGTCCAAAGTTTAGCCTTAGGCCTAATCGAGGCCGTCCATTAATTGAAACAACGCTAAGCTGGCTCGCCGACGCCGCCGTAGTCACTTCGACTCAATTGCGTAGCTCACAACACCAAACAGATGATTCCGCTCTCTCTCTCTCCCTCTCGCTCCCTCGTCTCCCTCGCAGCAGTGTCTGGCGGGGGGCTAGGGCTCTCCTCTGCACACAACAAATTCAGATCGCTTGCAGTCCGAGATTTTCACATCGCAATTGCGGGAACGACTTTAGTTCAACGACGATCCCAGCTGATTTTTTTTTTTTTCCTGTTCGCAGTCAAAAACTCGTCGATTCGAGAAAAACGTTGTTGTAAAAATTCAACACCACCACGGCAACACTTCAGCCTTGATCGTCGTGCGGAATTCGGGCGCGCCGTGTCGCTGCCTGTACCGCCGCATCCTTTCCCACGATTCTGTGCGGCGTAAACAATCGCTTTGCTACTTCTCGCTGGAGCTCGGGATTCGTAGAAAAGCGAAAGCCTCGTATTTCCTTCGAAAAGTCCACCCCATTAAAATGTCACTTCAAAAACATTTATTAAAGTAAGCGAATAAAATAATAAGTCCAATCAAATTTGTTTTGAAGGTGAAAATTAGAAATTATTTTACGCCGTCATCATCAGACCCCCCCCCCCTCCTCCAAGAGTTCAAAAAACGTACACTATCCACCAAAGAGGAATTGAACAGTTTCGATTTTACATGTTTTGTCGAATATTTTGAAAAATAATTGAAGAATTATCCTGAAATTGAAGGGTGTAAAGAGCATGTTACACCTCATCTATTTCAGCGAAGGTTTTGTCCCCGAAGGCAAATAGGGGATCAGCAACAAATTGAACCAAAAAAATTAATGTTTGGGATCGCCTTGTAAAAATAATGCTCGAAATTGCGTTGTTGCTTGTACTCGTGCGCTTCAAAAAAAAATGGAATATTCAGCTGGGTAGTGACCGTGATGTAAAATGTCATACATGTTAAGTATGATCAAATTGGTTAAATGAAACAGATTTTTTTTTTCTAAACGTATAATGGATTCTATACAAAAAGTAAAACAATTCATCAAGAATCAACAAAGTTATGAGATTTTTTCATCACTTCAAAATAATGGAATATTGACAGCACCGCACAGTGCGGCCGATTGCCAAAAAGCTGGCCAAAACTCGAAAAATAAAAGTGTCTAGATAAGATTTTTTTAGCTAGAGGGATCCTATAAGAATTAAAAATGGTTAAGAGTAACGTCCTATACCCCAAATTCTTTCTTTATTTTCAGTTGGAGTTTGGCCTTTTTTCAAGCGCACTATTGGTGGAGTTATTCGGCAAAACCTTTAAACGTGTGAAAGCGCGTGCAGCAAAGAAAATCGAATAAAACCAAATGGGATGTACGTTTGAAGGTTAGTAAAATACGTACATGTCATTTCTTTGACAGAAAATTTTTAGCAGCACAATAATAAGGGGACTTTTTTTCGTTTTTTTCCAATAAAATTTGAGTTTTCAAATCAAATGACAATAACGCTGTCGAATGCTGTCTTCTAACCTTTTGGAGGTTACTTGGAAAAGTATTAAGTATCGATTAAGCCAAAATTCAGCTGCCACCTCCTGCCACTTGAATTGTTATGGGTTTTTTTCTAAGGATGCTTTGCCCAAACCTCCCAGTCAAAAATTTAATCTTATTGAAATTTGCGTATGTCAGAAGATGCACAGGAGGCCTGCAATAAATTTTATTCTATCTATCGCCTCAGCTTTGCTAGAAAGAATTACAGACAGAAGACAATGGAGGATGTTTTATGAGTTCAAGGCTCTGACTTATGTGAGGTTGGCTCGCTTGGGGTTTAAAACGCCCTGGGTGACGCCATCTTGTATTTGCCATTTCGAATTTTATAATTCTGACAGAAAATTCGTAATTAGCGACCCCAAAACCCTCAAAAACGATATGTAACTTGATTATGATAAATAATACATGATATTATACCCCAGGGGGTGGTCGATTAGGGGTGAAGGGGGTGAATTTCCGTACATTTGACATAAAATTTGTAATCAGCGACCCCAAAAACCTCTAAGATTCCATTTTGGAGTGAATTACTTGAATTTTCGAATTTTGGCCAGCACTGTGCACCGCGTCAAAATAATGGAATATTCTGATTTACATATTCTGGAATGGGATATCCCATTTGGCTTTCCAATGTAGAATACTTTTTGTGACTTTATGCTAACATTCACATATTTCCTCAGCTGCCAAAGAATTTTAATTCACTATCTATTGAAATATGTCACCCAAAAAGGATCTGTCATTAACCCAGCTTCACCTGATACACTAATTGCACAAATCAGGTCACAAACAAAGTGATAATGCTGAAACAGTACATTGCTCACAAAGGGCTATTTCCAAAGTTTTGAAAAAAGCAAATTCCGGGTATGGATTCCAAACAAGTCAGGACAAATGTGGACGCAAACGTACAACGACGACACGTGAAGATAGAAAGCTGCGCAAAATTGTACATAATAATCGAATCAAATCATCAAAAGTTATTAACACATTGTGGCATAAGGATGGAACTGATGTATCCTTGAGTACAACACTCCGGCGCATACATAAATTTGGAATGAACACCTGCGTTGAACAAAACTCAACGCAAAACACGACTCAACTCGTGTAAAGCCATGCCAATTGGACCCCTGAGGACTTCAGCAATGTCATCTTCAGTGATGAATCCCAATTCTCTCTAACGTTTGGTGACCAAGGAATCAGAGTTTCGCAAACTAAAGAAGAGGCACAACTAAAATCGTCAAGTTTTCAAGCAGCATCATTGTGTGGGGCTGCATGAGCTCCATGGGTACGGGACAGCTTGCAATCATCAGAGGAACGATTAATTCATTGGCCTACCAGGAAATACTGGACACGTTTCTTGCCTCATCATCCGAAGATTTGTATGGAGACAAAGACTTCATCTTTCAGCAAAATAAAGCTCCCACATCGCGCTCAACTAAGAACTGGCTACAGGATTATTTTGAAGTGCTGAAAAATCTCATAACTTTGTTGATTTTTGATGAATTGTTTCACTTTTTGTATAGAATTAAATTTTATCCATTATATGTTTAGAAATATGAGACTATTTTACCACACGGTTCACTATACAGGTGAATATTCCATTTTTTTGAAGCGCACGAGTAGTATGTGCTTACGAGGCTGCTTTTACTTATCTGTGTTCATTTGTACACTGGTGGCCAAAAGTTTGGACCAACCAGCAAAATCAAGAAAAAATGAATTTATACTAAAAATATTTTCCACCTACAACTCTAAGTAAATATGAAACAATATTCAGGGAAGAAACCAATTTATTTCTGCCTTGTTGCTTTTTTATTACCTTAAATCAAAATAAGACTGGCCAAAAGTATGGACCAACATCACAAAGATGCAAATAATTTGCATATTATAAGTCATCGTGTTGTGTGGTGAGCACTAAAACCATATTATGTATTGTACAATGTTAACTGAAGGCCAACGAGAGCGAATTAGAAATTTTAACAAGCAATTTACAAACTTCAAAAAATTGCTGAAACCTCCCGTGTGAGCTACAAATCTTTATCAGAATGGTTAAAAATGTTAATTGGAAAATAGGACGATAATAGGACGACCTTGTGCACTGATGCGAAGAGACAAATCAAGAATTAAGAGACATGTTAGACATGATATTACATCTGGGCATGTAGTCGACACCACACAAGTCAAACTTAATATGCAACTTGCTGCCTCAAGAAGAACAATTTGCAGCGAACTACGTGCTCAGAACTTTGCCTATGAAATTATACCCAAAAAGTTGCCACTAACACAGAAACACATGCAGGAGAGACTGGAGTATATGCGTGAAAACACAGACTTCCAATTGGTTTTGTTTTCTGATGAAAAACGAATCGGCTTGGATGGTCCCGATAATACAGCTTCTCATGAAGAGCATCGTGATAAAGAAACACTTGTTCCACTGCGAATTAAGCGGCAAATGGGTGGTAGTGGAGTGATGATTCTGGGTGCCATTGGAAGCAACGGAAAGTTGAAAATCACATTATAGATGGACATTGCACAACAGCTCAATATAAAGATGATCTTCACAATGTGTTCATCCCTTTGTGCAAAGTCTAGTTTAAGCAAAAACCATGGACTTAGCAGCAGGACAGTCCTGCAATCTATACTGCACGAGTTGTGAAAGCCTATTTTGAGAGCAACGACATTTCCACTTTTGCTTGGACTGCTCGAAATCGAGATCTCAGTATTATTGAGAATGTGTGGCATCTCACGGAACAAAAAATTTACCAAAACACTCGCTACAAATCTCGAGAACATCTAACATCAGTCATTCAGAAAGCTGTTAAGCCAAATGTTATTAAAAACTTATTTAATTCTATTTCAGGTCGTTTGTCAAATATTGTAGAGTCAAAATGATGACAAATATCAAAATAATTGATTAGTTAATGATGTAATACTTTTTTCCTTTTATGTTATACAAATGTGGTCCAAACTTTTGGCCAGTCTTATTTTGATTTTAGGTAATAAGAAACCAACAACGCAGAAATTTATTTGTTTCTTCCCTGAATATTGTTTCATATTTACTTAGAGTTGTAGGTATAAAACAGTTTTTGTATAAATTCAGTTTTTCTTGACATTGCTGGTTGGTCCAAACTTTTGGCCACCAGTGTATGAGAATAGCCAAATATAAAAGTTTCTTTAAAAAAACATGCAGGATTTTCAACCCAAAGCAATGCCATTTTCAGGACACTTCATATATCAGCATATTAAAATATTAAATATTTGATGAAATATGAGCATTTTTACTAAATAATGCTTAACTGCTCATGCGCAAGCATTACCAAAATGCCTTTTTCCATAATTTACTCTTTTAAAACGCCCAAGTAAATATCGTGAAAATTCAGAAAGAGTTCGTCGATAGAATGAGTTGAATTTCAGTTGCTCTCAAAACTAACCAAAACGATAAGGGTAGGTCAACTCTCCAAATTTTTATTTTTAGACCGTATCAACTCATGTATACTTTTGTATACAGGGTAGGTTAAAAGCCTGTTACCACCCATACAATTTCAAAACGAGTGGAGATAAACAATGGTGATCGAATTTTTGACCTTGCAACTTTGCAACCATTACAGGTAGAGCAAAATTTCCAATTGTACGTAAAAATAAACCCTCTACAACAAAATGAAATTTCTGTGCTCAAAGTGTATGCCACTGTACCAGCATCAGTAAATGATTTGAAACAACGGATTCAGCAAGTTTGTATAGACAAAACACCCATCATAATGTTAAATCTGATGGGTTCTGTGAAATACTGTGCACAATTATGCATTGCAGCAAAAGTACAGTGGTGGCCAAAAATTTAGCACCAACCAAATGCCTCTAAAAAATATTGCCAATATTTGAAAAATCAAGGCTCAAAGTTAATTTCACCCCTGCTACAAAATAAATGAGACTGTCTGAAGCAAAGTATTTAAAAAAAAATTATTTTTTGGAGGATACACTATGAAAAGGGGAGCATGTTTCAAAATATTTAAGTAATTGGCTGGACATAAGTTTAGCACCCTAACGTTCGTTCCGCATTGTAAGTCCGTTGTATTTTAATATACACATTGTATAAGCAACAATTTTAATTTCACTTGTACATGTTTTAACCAGCAGTCCTGGGAAAACGACAAAACATATCGCTAGATCTCCGTCAACAAATTAGACGGTTACGCAATGAAGGACTAACATTTGATGCCATTGCCAAAATTGTTAACTGCAGCAAATCATGTTGTATACGTACAATTCAGCACTGGTACAATAACACTGGTTCTGTTAGAGATCGCCCAAGACCACATGAAGACCTAAAAAACTAACCCCGCATATCGACCGCAGATTCTTAACTTCAACAATGATTCAAGGTGAATTGTCTGCTCATCACCACGTTAATCACCACGTTAGTATTAGTTCTCGTACTATTCGTCGACGATTAAACCAGTTTAGTTTGTTTGGGCGAGTGGCACGAAAAAAACCTCTTGTGTCATTAAATAACAGGAAAGCTAGGTTAAGTTTTGCTCGTGCTCATCTCAACTGGACAATGGAAAAACGTGCTGTGGTCGGATGAGACAACGGTACAGCTCTTTGCATGTGATGGCAGAAAGTACATCAGACGTAATAAAAATGGAACATACAAGCCGCAGTGTTTACAGCCAACCGTGAAACATGGAGGGGGGAATGTGATGATGTGGGGTTGTTTTACCTGGCATGGTGTAGGCCCAATCCATCCTATAAATCGCATCTTGGACCGTTTTGTTTACATATCCATCCTTGAGAACATTATGCTTCCTTATGCCGATGATAATTTGCCCTTACATGGTCATTCCAGCACGATAACGACCCGAAACATACCAGCGCAACGATAACTCGTAACTTTTTGCAGGCATAAAAAAAAACGTTGTGAAAAAAGTTCCCCGGCCGGGACTTGAACCAACAACCTGCAAAAAGTTACTGATCTGCAACGGAGATGCTGAGCGCACCCCCTTACCGTTACGCTACCGCTGCTGCTAAATATTAAATGCGCACAAAAATACATAAGGTGCGCCGCTTCAGGCGCCCAAATTTCAGGTCGATTATCTCGCGAACGGCCAAATAGCGCGCGCTGCGGCTCTGCACACTTACACAGGCAAGGACCCTCTACGTATACGCCATGTCTCACCTGAATCCATTTCTCCAACGGCGTAGCCTCTTCTATAGTCTATGGTCTCTTTCACACGAGGCCACCAGAGTCGCGCCACCACTCTTTTTGGTGGCACATTTCTTGGTGGCGTGTTCAGATTTTCCTGCCTCTAGCGCGGCCACCGGAAATGAGTCACCCTCTGTTCACGTTGCCGCAAACGAATCGTTGCTATGGAAACCCCCTTTCCTCAACTCCCCAACAATGGTGGTGGCGCGAGTTCGTGTGAAAGGCTCTACTGTGAGCAGTGTAACGACGCGGCCGCGCCACCAATCTGGTGGCTCGAAGAATCGCGTATGGAGCACATCCCCTCTTCTGGCCGCGCGTCCACTGGCGCCCTCACCACCACGTGTGAAAGGTTCAACTATCAGCAGTGTAACGACCTGGCCGCGCCACCATGGTGGCCTCGTGTGAAAGGGACCAAACAATAAAATCTTATAAACATTCCAAGAAGGAGCTTTAGCTGTCACGCAGAAACACAATTTAATTCGACATGAGCAAGCGTCCTCACTTCAACAATGCTTAAACGATAAACAGTGTAACATTTTATTCATTGTTGACTCCTCACTAGGAATCGATTTTTATATCACGCCATATCTTCACATTCACTCTTGACGGTCACTGCTAGAGCACGTGCAATTGACTTGAAGGGGTCCACGAAAAAGCCTGAAAAGTCGGATAAACGTACGGACCAAGCGTGCATTCTTATAAGTATCCTTCTGCTAAAGCTCCTAATAAGCGCCTTCATTCATTAATTGAACGTTACAATCCCTAAGGACAAATATGAGGGGTTGCTCACGACATTCATACTCCATACGACATTCATACTCCATACGACATTCATACTCCATACGATATTCATACGACATTCATACTCCATACGACATTCATACGACATTCATACTAAATTCGGACTCTTGTAAATTTTTGCAATGAATAAATTCCATGTTACATTCCCTTTTTCAATTATTCGAATGCTTTTGATAAAAGATATCACCTATTACATGAACTAAGGTGTTCAGAGGGTGCCCGATTTTTCGTTTATTGCCCAATATACAGTAACAGCGTAAGATAGGCCTAGTCGTGGCACCACATTTCTTGAGAGAAATGCTGGAAGTGGTTGCCTCTTTCCTGTAGGCGCATGAGAAGGCTACAATGGGTTGCGTGTGATGAAGGTCTTCAACCACAGCAATCGTGCTCTCTTTAAGTTGCTGGATTTGCATAGTTTATTGGCCTAAATGTTTCCCTTCGATATGCCTTATTGTCTATAGTACCGTAAATGATAAGTCGGGGTCTCCTGCGAATGGAACACCGAAAAACATTAGTGAAAACCAAAAATCGGCGATGTCCAGGACACAAATTTCCAGGCGCCAATGACTTGGAGACGTTTCCAAATCGCAACACACCCGTCACCTTTGATAGCTGTTTATTGTGTGACGTGAGTGATGAACTCACCACGACCCAAGAAATTCAAGATGACCCCCTTCGTCAACGAAAGTGATGGCGACTGTATTCTGGGACATTAAGGGTAGCATTCATGTCGATTTTCTGGAAGATCAATGCCAGATCATACAAACCCAAACTGACTATGGACACACTGACGGAACACAAATGGGAGGATCTTACCCTATCCTCCTTACAGCCCGCATCTCTCCCCCTGCGACTAGCACCTTTCCTTTTTGGACCATTGAAAGAGTCGTTGGGAGGGTAGAGGTTCGGCTCCAATGAGGACATGAAAAAGGCTGTCCTGAAGTGGTTTCGACATCAACCTGAAGATTTCTACAGAATCAGTATCCAGATACTCCCAGAACGCTGGAAAAATGATGTGTAGAGAAGCAAGGAGAGTTCTTTGAGAAATAACTGGTGTGTGTGTGTGTGTATGTGCGTGTTTGGTGTTTTTTAAAAAAATAAAGTCCACTAGAGCCGTATCGATACGAACTGTGCAACGAAATCTGGTGTCCATGGGATATGGAAGCAGAAGACCCACGAGGGTACCCTTGCTAACAACAAAACATCGTCAGCTACGTCTCTCCTGGGCCCATGAACACATCGACTGGACACTTGACAACTGGAAACGTGTGGCCTGGTCTGATGCGTCTCGATTCCAGCTGATACGAGCTGATGGTAGGGCTCGAGTATGGCGCAGACCCCATGAAGACCATGGACCCAAGTTGTGAAGCATGCACTGTGCAAGCTGGTGGTGGCTCCGTAATGGGCAATTGTGGGAAGCTCTCCAGTCGGAATGGTTGGCAATGTCTTCAGATGTTTTCCACCGACTTGTGGAATCAATGCCACGTCGCACTGTGGCACTTCGTCGGGTTAAAGGAGGTCCCACACGTTATTAGGTGCTATCCCATGTCTTTTGGCAGTACGATCAGTTTTGGAGAGGCAACTCAGAAGCAGATTTCCTCCCCCTTCATCTCTTGAACAATTGGCAAGTTGTTTAGTTGAAGAGTGGTAGAAAATGGACGCTTGGATCACCTGTGATGACGTCATCAAAATGGTCTCTGCGTATATTAGTTTAAATGCTGATATGTCTGCTACCAATCACCTACTGCCTCGTTGTAGCTTTTAATTACACCATTTGAAGGCTCTTGAAATAAGGTACAAAAAAATACACTGTCATATCACTGAATTATGACCACCCGCTTAGTAATGGGAGTATCCACCCTTTGCTGCTATAACTGCTGCTAGGCGTCGTGGCATGTGTGTCCGATGGTATGGCAGTCCATTCCGCTTGAAGCGTTGTCCACAGAGCTTCGAGAGTCATAGGTGGAGGGTCCAGCTGCCGTACATGTGCTCCTACATATGTTCGATTGGATTGATGTCCGGCGAATTAGCGGGCCAAGGGAGCACTCGAAAGTCAGTAGAGTGTTCCTCGAACCAATCCAGAAGGAGACGTGCCTTGTGGCAGGGTGCATTGTCCTGCTGGAACACACCATCACATTGGGGGAACATCGTGAGCATGTACGGGTGCACCTGGCCCGCTACGATTGACAGATAGACGAATTCAAATTGCCCTCTAGACGAATCAGTGGACCAAACTGCTCCCAGCAGAACGTGCAGAGTATCCGCACCAGCCTGTTTCCGGCCCACAATAGCCCCCTGCAGTCTCTTTTCATGGCGTTCACGACGCACTCGCCATCGCCCGTCAATCTTATGGAGCAAAAGCCTTGAACTCGTCGGAGAAGGCGACCTTAGCTCACTCGTCTGTGGTCCAATGGCGGTGCTCACGTGCAAAATCTAGGCGTCGTTGACGATGACCCCTGGTCAACATGGGTGCAGCAACCATGCGTCAACTGTTCAGGCCCATCCGTAGCAGGATGCGTTCGACGGTAATATCGTATACACGTCTGTTGGCACCACTGTTGAATCTGGTGGTCAGTCGATGGACTGTGGCTCTCCTGTCACCTTTAACGAGTCGTCGTAGGCGCCGCTCACCCCGTCGGTCAAATGCTCGTGACCCTTTACAGTGATGGCGTTGGGACGCGATTTCTGTCACTCTTTGTACACCTTCACTACAGCGGACCGTGAACAGTTCACAAATCGTGCCGTTTCGGAGATGGTGCCACCCTTGCTGCGATAGCCTATTGTCATCCCCTTTTGGATGTCCGTTAAATCCGGACGTTCACCCATCTTGAGACTCGTGCACCTGCCGTTTGATGCACCAGCTTTAAAGCTTTCTCAGCCTGTTATACAAACTTTGCAATGTGTAATCGTTGTTGGGGCAAACCATGCGTGTGTCTTGAAGGGGTGCTGGTCATAATTCATTGATATGACAGTGTATGTGCTCGTTGTCGATGCATAAAATTGGGCTTAATGTACGCGGAGACCATTTTGATGACGTCATCATAGGTGATCCAAACGTCAGGTGTCTCCCAGCGGTTTGTTGTTCTTTGATATGTGTATAAACTCACTCACCAAAAGTCATGGAACACCCCTCCAATCAGGTTCCCTGTCCGTAATGAGACAGATCCCGCTGCTTCCATTCTCGGAATGCAGGTGCACAGGACTCCTTGATATCACACAATCATTGAAAGCAAAACTAGCTGCAGAAATGGCAGTACGCCGAGAGCTATCCACATTTGAACGTTGATGCCAGACGGATGGGTGCCTCAATATTAGATGTAGCCAACACCCTGCAATTTTCCCGCACAACCGTTGCAAGGGCCTATCGAGAATACACCCAACGAGGGGTTACAACCCATGTCGGACAGCGGATGGGCCAGAGGTGTTCGCCGGGTCACCCGGCTTGCAACTGCTGACCGAAGGGCGACAGCGGGCCAAATCACCATGCGGTACAACCACGGACGTCCCACAACTGTGTCCGTGACGACAATTTGGCAGCTGCATGCTTTGGGAGCAGAAGGCCACGACGGGTGCCGCTCTCGACAGCTGCACATCGTCGGCAAGGCCTAGCCTGGGCCAACCGACATCGACATTAGACTGCTGAGGACTGGCGAAGAGTTGCTGATCCGACGAGTCACGGTTTCAGGCCACACGAAGCCATGGACCCCGCTTGTCAGGTGGGGACCACTCAGGGAGGTGGAGGCTTCATTGGTGTATCTGACATCCACTCTGCGTGCTACTTCCTACGTCGATCTGCTTTTGGACCACCTGCACCCCTCCATGAACTGTTTTTACCCCGCGGACGACGACATCTTCCAGCAAGATAATGCGCCTCCACGCTCGGCCTTTGCGACACGGCAATGGCTGGAGGAACATGCCACCGATTTCACGATAATGATTTGGCCTCCAAGTTCCCCAGATTGCAATCCCGTTGAACATAAGTGGAACGTCATCGAACGATCTGTCAGGTCGTCACCAACACAACTGGTAATGCAGCATCGTTATGAAGTGGGTCCAGGGACCGGTAGACTCTCTTCCACGACTTCTCGCCGCCGTTATTCCGGCTAGAGGGGGTCCAACACGTTATTAGGCAGATGTGCCATGACTTTTGGTGAGTGAGTGAGTGAGTGTAAGTGGTATTTGTCGCTAGCTCCACTAACTAAGCTGTATTCAAGGCAAAAGGAGGCCCAATAAGCAATTTGGAACTTTTCTTTGGTGTTCGTATTATTTTGTCCAACCCCTGTAGTTTGTAGATCTGCTTTGAAACGATTGTGACATGTGGAACGAATGAATGATGAATAGATCGCTAAAATAGGAAAAGGGCGTTTTGACATCGTTTGTTTGGGATAATTTAACTTGACGTTTGACTTCTTTCTAAGGGATGATTATGACAACGCGCTTTGGTGTTGTTGTGCGTTCCTTAGTAAACGGTCTTCGAATTCGTTCCCTCTCGCCTCCACATATGACAAGGTTTAGATTTCTGAATCGAGTATAAGAAAGAAAGCTCAATTCCAAACGACGAATTGATTTGCATAAAGAAATCCAGACGCCGTTTCCTCGTTCAAAGCGGTTGTTGACGCGGATGCTTTCCTTTTTTCCTCTTTTTTTCCCTTCTCATGTTGCTCGGGTGCGTGCTGGAAGAGGAGTTTGCTGGGTCGTCCCCGTCGTTTTCGAGGTGGATCATTAACAGTAGCAGGTAATCGACGAAGGGCGCGCGCTCCATCAGAATTGCTCGTCACGCACACGAGTGACGTCAACGGATGTAGCGCCAGCGCGAGGGAGGCAGGCCAGGTGAACGCGGGGAAAGAGAGAGGAAAGCTTTGACAAGATTACCATCACTTGATAGGAATTAACACTCGGACAGGAAATCTATTTTTTTTCCTCGTTCTCAACGGAGAAAAAAAGAAATTTTTTTAAGCACCACGACCACCAATATAAATAACGCAATGATAATTTCGATAATGAGCCTAATAAAAAGTCCAAGGGGGAAGAGAAAAAATTAATGGGAAAATGCGCCTCTTTTTAAAACGCGTGTTAAACTTTGATGAACTTTGCATTAATTAAACAACAACAGCAACAATAATAATAATAATATTAATGATGATGATGATGATGATGAAAGAGGGAAATGAAAAAAAAAAAAAAAAAGACGGAAAAGCCGAATAAAGGAAAAATGGCGCCGATCACACAAGGCGGGAAATAAGCTCGTAGGAAAAACAAGCGCGTTTCATAGAATTGGCGATTTCTCTCGTCGTTTAATTATTATTAAAAAGGCGATTAGAGAAAGACATATAAATAAAAAGATTTGCTCATGTTTAGAAAGACGGTGGGTGAGCAACAGGAAAAAAGGAGCCACGTGGAGGGGCTTGAGTGAGCAATGGCGACGCTCAACGGGCATTGTTTCACTTTAATTAGCTGTTATTAAAAAACCTTATCTCTGTCCATTTCCGGTGGACGAAGGCCTTTTAGCCTTCTCAACCAACATGATCACCCCCTTTCTATGGCCACCCCCCGACGGATGAGCCATCAACCCGGCGACAAGAAACGGCTTTTGGTCGTGTTTACCAATAAGTAGGCCTACCAATAAGCGTTTCTTCGTTCTTCACGTACGCCGTCCTCGAAGAATAAAGACAGCTCGATTCTAATTACAGTTCAATACCTTAGCTTTCCAATAAAACAAATGAATCATGCACACGCAGAGCGGAACGTGATGCACGAATGCAAGGATTTCGCGGAAACGCAGTGATTTGTTTGATTAACGAGAAAGCGCGGGAAACGCGGCGTTTCTGGTTGATGCCGTTTTTCTTCTTTTTTTTTTTTTTGTTTTGTTTTGCTGACTTTTCGGATGAATCAGTAGAGTGTGAGGAGTTATGCAGAACGCCAACTGGTGGCGTTTTTTGATCAGAATGTACGGGAAAGCATTCTCAGCGTAGACGCAGGAATGCATTCTCGGGAAGGGTTGAACCCGTTTCTATCATCTGTTTCAAATGTTTCATTCCCCGGAAAAACACTTGAAAGGGAAATCTATTTAATTTTCTGAGAATCTACTTAAATTTTCTGCGAAGCTCATACTTGCAGATAATTAGCGAATTTAGTTGAAATGGCTTCTCACAAACAGTTGTTGTGTGTATGGTTGCAGCTCATAAAATCTTAAAAAGGGCTTCTAATAATCATTTTTTTAAATTTAATGAATACACTTGATTCCCGCAAGTTTTTTCGCGCATCTGTCGCTAGGTAGCAACCTTGTTGTTTTTCGAACAAACTCCTCACACTGTATTGGCGAGCGCTCTTGAGAGAAACCGTTTCACCGAGTTCGTGGCCAGGTGCCTTTGTGAGCGGTGCTGCGCTCAGAGTTAGGCAGGTGCTCACACGTAATTACGACTGAGACAGAGGCATCAATTAAAAGCAGCGGCGCATTCGCTCTGGCTTCCCGGAAACAATGCGCGACGCTTCTGCCATAGAGAAGGAAGGTGGCCCGGTGTAGTGGGGGGGCAGACTGGTTTCTCTTTTTGAGTTTTATCTTTTCATCTGTCAAAGGAAGAAACAAAAAAGTTGGGAGATTGTTGTTACAAGCGATGCGATCCTCTCACTCGGCATCAACGCTATTGCTCTGGCACCGACCGAGTGTGGGCGTTTCCGCGACGCATTGTTTCTGTTTCACCTCATTATCATCATCGTCGTCGTCGTCATTAGCAGCGTGAACATCGCGGACCTGAACTAGAACATGGTGGGGGTGGAGGATGTGACACGAAAACATTTTCAGGTTGTGACCGAACACAACGCTCCCGCGTCGGCACCTTTTAACCATTTCTCAACGCTTCGGAAGGTTAAGGTCCGACGCCAAGTGCTACAACATTGTTTATAACAATCCAACACTTTGCAATTTTTAAAATGCAAACAATTCTCTAAGTCTTCCTCTTTCTTTCTTTCTTTCTTTCTTTCTTTCTTTCTTTCTTTCTTTCTTTTACAATTAAATACTCTTTTTTCTTTTGGGACAGTTCCTTAATCGGCAGTATACTTAACAAGCAACTGTTTTTCTTCTTATTTTATCAGTTTATAGAAACTCTTGAAGATGTAAATTATTCGACGCGGATTCAATCAACATTTCCCTTTCAGTAATATGAATTCTTCAAAAATGAATTAATTTACCGAAAATAAAATTGAAAACTCCCAAAAATATATTTCTTCAATATAAACAAACATTTTTATTTGTAATAGATTCCGCTTAGAAACGTAGATAAGCATTTTCCCATTGTCACGGACTTTTATTTCATTGTAGAGATGGTGAAGATGAGTCTGTTTAAAAAGTGCTTTTAAGCTCAAATTCAATCAAATTCATAAGTTCACAAGATTAAGCGTTTTCTTTTATTTTATTTATTTCCGGCACAGTTCGTGAGTTTGCATACAGTTTATTAAACATGTCTAATTTCAAATAGGAGAGCATTCCATTCGTCGATTATGTTTGTAGAGCATTGGTTCCCAAACTTTATCGACTCGCGAACCTCTTTCACAAAGATCTGAGTTGCGCGAACCCTGACTTATACCAAATACATATAGTACAGGCCCGTTCTTAGGCATACGCTGACTACGCATCCGCGTAGGGCCCCGAACGTGAGGGGGCCCCCGTGAGGCGCCCTCGATCCCCCGGTTTTTTTTTTAATTGGCATTGATATCAATTGAGCAAGATATTGGCCAAACCCTTGATTATTCAGAACTTATAAAGGATTTTGCCCGGATGAAAGTGCGGAAAGTAGACTTCTTAGGTTAATTTAAGTTAACTCTTGGCATAGCAGCAGGTTAATCGGAACTCTTAAATATTTCGCCAAAATGAAAGTGCGAAAAAGTAGTTGTAATTTCAAATATCCCCAAAAAATAAAAAGGACAAAAAAACTAAAATAAGAAAAGATAAAAAAAACTAAAAAAGAAAAGACTAGCTAAATACCGCCACGTGGTGCCCGGTGGAAACAGTTCAAACTGGCTAAATTGTAGCATCGAACTACTCCGAGGGGGCGAAAAAGAGACGCAGGGAGATGACCTCGTAACATAACAGGAAAACGTCTCCTTGGTCTAATTTCCACGCATTTTCGCAGAGCTTCCAGGGGGGATAATGAATTTTGGAGGAATAGACAGGGTACATAAAACTGTGTATACCTTTAAAATCTGATCATATTCCAATGAGTAGTTTCCGAGTTACGCATTCAAAATCGTAACAGTGCTCACATGCGAGTACTAACCAGCACGTATAGGAAAGTGGAGAATGTTGTTGAGGTTCAACGACGTTGGAGGGTTGAATTTGGTACACCACCGCCAACAAGGGTAACAATAACAAAACTCCGAGACAAGTTTGAAGCCGAAGGAACGGTGAAAGATGTGTTGAAAGGTCGGTGCGGAAGAAAGAGAAATTCCACTGATAGCGAGAGTGTTGATGGCGTCATGGAGGTTTTTGCACGATCCCCAAAGAAGTTAGTGAGGCAATGCTCTCGTGAAATTAGTATCGCCAAATCCATCCATGATATTCCATTAGCTACAATCCAATCGGTATGTCAATCTGTTCGACGTCGGTGTTGGGAGTGTATGTGGCAGAAGGTGGACATTTTGAACATGTACGGGCTTAAGGAAGTTTAAGGAATAAAATACAACAAACCTTATATTTCTAGCTCATTTCGTTGCTGAGTTAGAACGTTTCAAAGAGAGTGCATACATCAATTTGGGACGCTCTGTATAGAGCTTTGATTCCTTGGCTGTATTTACCTAAATCAAAAGAAAGGAAACAGAAAACATGATAGGGGTTATAGCATATCTTTTTTTTTCAAAGGTTTGTTATGTTTTGTGTTGTGTTATCTTTCAAGTGAGTGGTAGGAAAAAAGGAATAGAAGGAGCAGATTGTGGGGAATTTGTTTAATTTTTTTTTTTCATCTGAAGATTGGGGATCGAAAGGTTCCATGAGGGTTGGCGATTAAGCAATTGTAGTAGATAATTGGTATGGACATCATTAGAAGATATAGTGTTATAGGTTGAGGATATCGGCGAAAAATATTGCGGGATAACCGATGTTACTATAAGTGATGGTAGATGAGTGATTTGTAAAATCAAGATTGGTGAGACTGGTGATTTTAGATTATATTACAGTCTGTTCCCTTTAGATTGGGATTAGGTTTAGGTTTTTGTTATGGGTATTTTATTTGGATTTTTGTTTTTAAGGTCTGTCGATTGTTTAACGACTGTTTGAGCTGTTTGATGGCAGAACAGAAATGATGGAATAAGCCTGATATGATTAGGAATGATTTTTAACTCTAGGAAGATTATTCGTTGAAGGTGGGCTGTCTTCACAGTGAATAGTAGTAGTTTGTCTATTGTGAATTCTGTCTTCAGGGATGGGCGAGGTCACCGAGTTGATTTAGTGAAGAAAATCATTGTTGCTACGATAGTCAACAATACGTTAACAACCGTAGCAATAATCATTGCTTCACCAACCCAACTCGGTGTTTGTATTTTTGATGTCGCCCAATGTCAATCTCTGCTTGGCGGATTTTACGCAAGGAGCAGGGGAAGTCTTTCACTGTACAATACTTATTAAAAAAAAGAGAATATCACTCCAAACTAATGATAAACATTATTTCTGACATGGACAATCGCTAAAAATGAAGCAGGGATCTTTCTAGTCGCAAAGCCACAGGAAAAAGTTATTGGCGGATGAAACGAAGCTATTGGGATCTAGGATCAACACAGCGAGAATTGGGTAGAAAATATCGAATCTCCCATTCGTATGTAGAAGATATTTGAAGGAAAGAAACATAATTGTAAGGAAATGCATTTCTACGCAGGATTACAATCTAAACATCTCGAAAACCAAAAATCAAGGATATACAAGCTAAGCAGGGATGTCTTCAAACCAAAATCAGACATTTCCATTATAATGGATGATGAATCGTATTTCATAGTAGATGGAAGAGACTATGCAGATAATAATACTATATTGTACTTATATCTACCATCCAGAGGCATAGCGATGGGGGAGGGGTCATTGCCCCGAGCGCCAAACCCCAAAAACATGCTATTCGCCAATTTGATGGTTCACTCCAAGACAAAAACATGCAAAGTGGCAAATAACGGACCTGATTCTATTTGCACATATTCTAATTTATAGATTCATACATTTGATTTAAAATCAAAATTTGAAGGAATTCTCATTTGTACTAATTTTAATGAACACATCCATAAGAGTGTTATGGAGGTTATTAGCCGTCAATTAGATTTCAGTGACTCCCCCCTTTAAGCAAATCAACAGATAACAGGAACGGATCAATTGAAAGGTTGTGAAGTAAGTAATACAGCTTTTGTGGACGAACACTTCTTTTTTCGTTTTCTATTTTCTTCTGTTGGAGTTGACGCGTTCTGTTTTCAGCTAATAATGTCTCTCGTTCACCTAATAAGTGTGCGGGAAGTCGTCGTCGTCGTCTTCTTTTTTTTTTTTTTGTCGTCAAGATGGATGAATTTGAGAGGACTGGGGAAAGGAGGAAAAAAAAAGAGAAAGTGGAGAAACGAGATGAGTTGGAAAAGAATGTGTTGAATGCGGGGGTTGGGTGGGTAAAGTATCCTCACTAAAAGGGGCTTCGAGGGGGTTGGGAGCCGAGAAACGTTGACAAATTGTTTCGCCCGGTCCAATAACTTGCTCCTAGAGACAATTCCCTAATTACGCCACAAGGTGTGATAAATGTCAATGAAACCATGGTGACAAACGCCGGACCTCGTGTCTCACTGTTAAGGGGGGAAAAATGAACGATGATAGAGCGATTTCCTCCTCCGACGCACACCCACAGAGAAATTAGCGTTTTAAGTAGCTGCTTTGTAGTATCTTTAAAGCAACTATATACATCGATGCATTGTCAATTGTTTCATAGAGCCCAATGTGAAAGGATTGACGACGTAACCGTTGGTTTTATATATACTTCGGATGCTTACAGATCGCATAGAATCGGAGATAGAATTATTGCGATTTATCATTACTTTAGTAGAATGATGACATTGCTAATCAACATGCTGAGAATACCGTTTAAGAAGTAGTTGTTATTCTTGGGTAGAAGTGTTATATGCTTCTGCCTCCAAATAAAGAAAAATTAGTTCCAGCATTTATTTCTTCTTTTATTATTAAAATCTGAGGAGACATGTTAAAAACAAATGCAACTGCTCAAGCTTTTACTGAAAATTTCTTCAAATTCATCAAAGATTCTTCATCTGAAGGTACAAAAATCGATGATCAGTCTGAAGGGAAAAATCTAAACTTCCGATTCTATTAAGACATCGCCCTCAAATACTACGATTTTATTCATTTAGATATTGCAAAATTTCATCAAATAAAGAGCCCGAGCAACGCCGGAGATATCAGTTAATACACAGGGTGATATTATTTTATTCGTCAAGAGTAAAATATTAATATTTTTAATTTAGTAATTTTAATCCAACTGAAGAGAGCAGAGAACCAGAACGACTCATTCCAACTTAAATACTCAACAAAAAGTGCTTTCGAAAAGATCGCTCAATCAGTTTACGATGAAATTGCCACAACTATATTTTTCTATCTTGATGGACCTGGTGGTTCTGGAAAAACCCATCTTTATAGAGTTTTAATGAATTTCATCCAAGGAAATGGAGATAAAGTCTTCCCATGTGCTACAACTGGAATTGCTTCAACGCTCATGAAAGAAGGTAGAACAGTTCATAGCGCTTTCAAGTTGCCAGTTCCTTTGCTTGAAAACTTAACAAAACTTTAGCCTTCGTCTCTTCAAGGTAAAGATTTCAATTGATTGAAATCTTTCAAGTTGCCAGTTCCATTGCTTGAAAACTCATCAATGAATTTCAATTGTGGTGAATTTCAATTTTGATCGTGATTGTCTCACCTGAGACTGATATAATTTCTACAATTTTTGTAGATGATGTACAATCACTCTCATCTGATGATTTATCAAATCGAGTAATCTTGTGCTCAACAAATATTTCTGCTCTCACAATGAACAACGAAATTATAGATATAAAATTAATGACTCTGTGGTAGCAGATCCGAAATGATCAAATATCTAATCAAATTACTATAGAAATGCTAAATTCATTGACTCCATCAGGAGTTCGACCACATATCCTTCACATGAAAATAGGAATGATTGCCGTGCTAATAAGAAATTTGATTCCAAAAAAAGGATTCTGCAATGTGGAATTCGCTTAATAGTCACATCATGTCATAGGCATTTAATTCAAGCAAAAATTGTAAAAGAGGCAAACATAAATGAAATTGTTCTAATTTCAAGAATCGATTTGAATCAATGATTTCAATTTGCCTTTCGTACTTAAAAGACGTCAATTTCCAATTATTCCTTCGTTTGTTATGACTATAAATAAGAGTCAAGGACAATCGTTTTCTCATGTACGTATAATTTTAAATGAACCTGTGTGTTTTCTCATGGTCAACTTTATGTCGCTTTATCACGTTCAAAATTTAAAAACAATACGAAAATTTGTATCCATGATATTCCTCAAGAACAAGGGAAATTGATCAAAAATAGCGATAGAACTTTCACTAAAAATATGATTTATCGTGATGTTTTGTAATACAGTATGTTGTTTAAAATAAATTGATTTTTTATTTTATTTATTTTTTTTTTTTTTGTGATTTGATTAAATAAGACAAACGCACGGCAAACGTGTCACAGCCAAGCGAGGCCAACAACTAAAAAGAGAGAGCGAAAAATGTACACTCATTCATTCATTCATCACGAAATCTCCAGAACTATGAAGCCTACAAACTTGAAATTTGGCAAGTATATTTCTCTTGGCTTCTAGGTGCTCGCTAAGAAAGGATTTTATTTTTTATTTTTTCCTTTCCATTGTAGTTTAGTTTTAAAATTCAATTTACCTGAAGCTAGTGTTAAAAAATTGTGACGTTAACTTTGTTTAATGAAGACTTTTGCGATTATTCAGTGAAGCAGCATCAACAATGACTGCAAGTCTTTCGCGCGGGAATACAGTGTATCTTTTGTTTTCTGAGAGACGCCGGGTACTTCAGCTAGTCACTCAATAATTGTACAGCGTTGAGCAATAAACCGGACGTAAATTTGGAAAGAAATGAATTTCCGTTGGTTATTAGTAATTTTAGCCAGAGTTTAAATTCTCGAATTTAATAATATTACTTCTACGTCACAGCTAAACACCTTCTTGGAAGGTTGCAAGATTTTATTATACCGTAGAAATAAATCACACACTTTGCAACTCCTATATCGTCACCTTATTTCTAAAACCCCGTAAGTCTAATTTAACAAATTTTTCAGGAGAGCATAAAAACTTCTTTGATATTGCATATTACAGCCATACGAGGCTTTTTTCCTTTCGTTTTATATAATTCATGTAAATTCTAGACTTACGAGGCTTTATTACATCGAAGAAGGCTTCCATAATGAACAAAAACTAAGTATAACCTCATTTTCAGAAAAATTCGGAGTTACAAGTTTTTAGAAGTAAGGTGACGATGGTGACAATGCTTTAACGTTAATTTCGTCTACAGCAAGACACCTTCAAACCTTAGAACTCTAGAAAGAAGCGTTTTCGACCCCATATATTTGGTCCCTGGAACATATCCTGAATATAGAATCTAGCCAAAGCTCATCCTACTTTATATATCAAGAAGATGGCCCTATGAACTTACAGATGTTGTTAATGGAGTGGTCCGAGATAAAATTTTGTCAATTCGCGATGATTTTTGTCGGGTTTACTAATAACAAAATCCACAGAATTCAATCCTGAAAGCGTTTATCATTTTCGAACAGGATTTGAACTTACGATCTTGAGTGCCAAAGGCTTCTCGTATAACAGAAATTTCCGACTCCGAATTTTTTGGAAATATATACTTCTACATTAACTTAGTAAAAATTTTCTTGTGAGTATGGCTTGCAGCTTTTTTAAATTTAAAAATCCAAATGACTAAGGAATTCACTTAAACTCCAGAAAATTGAACCTCCTATTCCGATCCGTTGTTTGAATACATTATCGTTGATCAAAATAACTTTTTATAGAGGATGCATAAAGCAAATGTTGTAGTATCTATTTTCGCTCCGAGGTGCTTACAAACTTTTAAGTGGACGTTTTCTATAATTAAACTTTTGAGCTTCCTCTCTAAGCTCGTCATTGTTTCAACGAAAGGAAGTCAGTCAGAGCATTTCACACGCATCGAGTCCACATTATCACCCGGAAAAAAAAAAAAAAAGACCAAAAAATTAGAATTTTTTTTTAAAAAAAAGGATAAAATTATGAGCGATAACATCGAGGCACGTTGCTCGGCGATGTCGTTGGCCAAAAGTGCAATTACAGCACGTGAAGCATGACGTTGGATGGTCCTCCGACCGATGGGGCCGAAAGCGCTTCTCGACATTCTCGCCCACCGTGAGAACAAAAAGCGCATTCGACCGACCCCGTTTGGGTAGGGAAGGGGAGGGGGGGGGGGTCTTCAGAATACGGCAAAGAAATCGTTCCAAAATTAATTTAGAGACATCATCAGGCTTAACACCATGTTAACGTTTCCTCCGTACCCGTCGTGATGCGGGCGGCGCGTGTCCGTTAATTTCACCCTCACGTGCTGAAAGAGGTTCTCATTACGCTGTCACCAAACTGAAAGGTGGAGATTTCGTTTGACCTCCCCTTTTACGGATCAGCTGATTCCGATCGATTCATCTGTCCCACTGCTGCGCCAATTAAGTGCGAGTGAATGGGACGAGCAAAGCCCACCGGGTGATGGAGGTCGGGGGTTTGAGCCACGCTTCAAATTGCGCTCATCATCATTAGCATTACTCGCAAATTGCCCTGCGTGTCACTGCTGTTCGACGTCATCAACGGAAAGTAAGAGCTCAAAAGCATGTATGTAGAAATCGGCGTTCGTTGGCCCTTTCTTTGTTTTGTCAAACCTTGTTGTGTAAGCAAAACCTTTGATCAAAGTTGAATAAAGGATTGATTCCGAGAGTCACACATTTAAAGTGAAGGATTACATTAAGCACAATACAAATTCAAATCCTTTCTAATTCTCGTGGTAAAAAGCTGTCAAACGTTTCCGTCGCAGACGAGACCCTCACGCCCACTCGATTTGAACGGTTTCTTCTGAAGATTTTTTCCTCCAGACAATTACCATGGGGCGAAAACAAAATGACACAGATCAGTTGTTGGCTAAAACTGCCCAGTTTTCTTGAATAGGAAAGGAAGCCTCTTTTTTGTCTCTCTTCTTTTTATTCTTATTATATTCCCACGTCTTCTTTTCTGTTCTTGTGCGTGGACTCACTGAACACAAACTGATTTAAAAAAATCAACTCAATAATAAAAAACAATCAATGAAAATTATCATTTGTATTTACTAGCATTAAAAATTTTTTACAATTAAAGTTTTGGAAATATTTTTAAGGAATTGAATTTTAAAGAATTAAATTAGAAATTGTCTATATTGTAAATTGAATAAAATTGTTAATATTAGTAAACATTTTTTTTGATATTTTTTATTGATTACTAGATGGATCCCGTCAAAATTCGACGGTAAACAACCCATCTCCATCTCTTTAATTAAGAATCTATTTGCCTGTATTGTTGTTTATTGTTTATGTACGAAAGGTGATCAAAAAGTAAGGTTACAAAGCCAACCAATACAGCCATAGTACATACGTAAGATTATTTTTCGACATAGTCTCCATATCGGTTTAGGCACTTGCCGGTTCGTGGGATGAATTTGAATATTCCCTCCTGGTAAAAATCCTGTTCTTGCGTGTTCAGCCACGATACTGCGAGACCTTAACACGATTGCGCGAAGAAATCAGGAGGACTTCTCACCGAGGGCGTCATCCTCCTTCACGATAACGCGCGACCTCATTCGGCCCAGAAGACCACCACGCTGTTGAAGCAGTTTCCCTGGGACATCATCGAACACCCTCCCTACAGCCCGGACCTCGCTCCTGGGGACTTTCACCTGTTTCCTCACTTGAAGGAGCACATAGGAGACCGAGGATTCGCTTCAGACGAGGAGGTGAAACACTTCGCAAGGACAACGTGCAATTATGGACACAAAAACTAACTTTGACAAATCTACAGATTAATGAACGATCTTAGACCAAAATGAAGTTTAGAAATTCAGTAGTTTTCTCCAACGAGCTGTCGAAAGAATCACCCTTGAAACTTAAGTCTATAGATTTTTTTATTATTGAGTTGAGATACCAGACCTTTCAATTTCAAAGACACAATTCAACTATTCCGTTTATCAGATTATTCTTAAAGTATAAAAAAACTCGGTGATTTTGTATATGTTTTTAAATCTAATGTTAAAAATGTATTATATTAAAATCTCAAGTAGTGCGATGTAATATAATTAACACTGTGAAGCAAAGACCATGCCTCCGTTGACGTCAGGGCCTCACCCAAGATGGACGCCCTGCTATTGGAAATTGCGTTTGGAAATTTTGTTTTTTCACACATTTAGAGTTCGAATTAAATATTTTTAAATATGCCAAGATGTTATTTCGATTTAAATAAAATTGTATGTAACCGTAGAGTTATTCTGTAAGCTACTTTGATAATTTGTCAAGTACACTCCAGCCATCCTAACTCGAAGAACACTCGAAGTCAATTGAATCTGCACATAACTCGAAAACTGCCCAGCCGAATCCGGCCAAATTTTGACATCATATAGGAACTAACGTTTCCTTTAATCCCTCAAAATTTCAAGTTTCTAATTTGACTCTGATTTGACTTTGAGTGTTCTTCTTGGAATGGCTGGAGTGTAGTCTGTTTTAACTGCATCGGTCATTTCAAAAACAAAAACCACGTTTTTCTCAAACATATTTTTTTCTTTTTTTTTGCTGCGAACGCTTCCTTAAGTTAGACGCATATTCTGGTAAAAACCACGTAAGTCAGTTCATACCTTCCTCTTCAAATAATACCGCCTAATTTACGTTAATTGCTTAAACAACGGAAAAAGTGTTTCAAAAGAACAAAAAAGAACATTTGCTCCTTCGACATACCGAGTTTTCATTATGATTCAGATAAAAAAGGTACTAACATAGCCGAGGAATTTATTGATGGATTCATTAAATATTCATTCATATTAATGAAAAAAAAAATCTCAACTCCTGTGTCACTTCCATCAGCTAACGCTTAGATTTGAGAGTGGCGATTATTAGTAAAAAGCGATTAAATGATTTAAAGCGAGTTCAGGATAGCATTCTCGAAGAGCATATGCCATTTTATCAAAACATATTTAGCTGGCCAACTGCAAATGTGCAGATAATCTAGATGAGAATGATGGAGAATATTTAAGTGTAATTTTCAATAATATTGATTCAAAATATGATTAATATGATTGTTATATTCAAATTATATACCATCTAACCCTGTTTCTTGCTAAAAACAACATAACATTCAACAACAGTTTTTCACGTTTTTTTTATTATTATTATTCATAAATTAAAAAGAGTATTCGATATTTCAATCTTTTAAAGTTCAACTACTATATTCAACTCAAAAAAGTCCTTCAAAACTAGTTTACTTGTGAATGACACACTTTTTATCGATTCCTGAAAAATTCTAATGCGGTTTTTGAAATGACCGATTCAACTTTTTGTCTAATTTCACACGTTCTCTGAGTGATTGTTTTTGTGTGAATTACTTCTCATATGCTTTGTCTTTATTTAGTTCCTTAACAGAATGCTTATGTTAATGATTACTTGTATCCATATTCGAATTTAAAAAAAAAAAAATTTTTTTAAAGGTTCGTTTTCAACTGTTTTGACTTGAATTGAATTATTATTATTATTATAATTATTATTATTATTATTATTATTATTATTATTATTATTAAATAGCGGAAGAATGGAGCTACTTATTGGTTTCACAATGTCCGTCTGTCCGTCCGACCGTTCTCTTCATAATTTCTGCATTCTTTGAGGTAGAAGGTTGAAATTCGAAAAGTAGCTTACTATACCTTCACTTTATAGTTTGGTTTTGATTGGCCCACTGGGGTCGGAACTACGGGGGTGAGAGTTAGAGGGGACCAAGTGATCTATGTGGTATTTAAGTATGTAAGGGAGTGAAATTTGATATGCATATTCCTCTAGGCATTCCTATGAAGTTTGGGCCAATTTGTCCCAGTGGGGTCGGAGTTGTGGGGGTGGTATTCACTTGGTCTTAGAACTAAGGTAACATATGGCGTATTATAAGAGATTCGATCGAAAATTAAGAGAAAGGAAAGAAGAAAGGAAATACTAAGTTCGAGAAAATCAATTTTTTGATAAAAAAAAAAGAAAATAAATAAATAAAAGGGTAAAAAATGCAGATGAAGGGGTAAAAATAGATGAACTCAGGATTTTCGCTACTTTCCTATACAGTGTACCTTCCTCGGGAGGCCTCATTTCTTGTTATTATTACAATAAGCGTCCTCGAAGGACGAAAAAGGAATTTTAAGAATGAAAAGTCTGTGGTGACGTGATAACAAATATTAAAAATTTGTGAGCCTGTTTACTTTGTCGATTTTTCTCAATGGCAACGGCATGTCATTTCAGGATTTTAGCATATTAATAAAAGGGAAAGTCATAGCACAATAAGTGACCAAATTTTTCAATTTCGAAAATCGAGACGGGGAGGAGAAATTTTATTCTAAAATTTTAATATAAAAAAACAATAAAGAAGTTGTTCGAAATTAAAATTGATTAAACGAAACATCGATCAATGATTTCACCAAGAAAAATTGATTCAATTAGCGAACCTTTCAATTGAAAATGATATTGAAGAAAATATTGCGATTCATTAAAACAATTCTCCAATATAAAAGCGCGAAAAACCCAATTTTGTAAGCAAGTGTTGTAGAATGTTTGATAAAATAAAAGTTAGTCAAAATATGATATTTTGATTATTTATTTATTTTTCGAGTTAGGGGTGGCGTGCAATAGAAAATTTCGCTCGAGGCGCTAAAACAGAACAATATCATCGATAAAAGTAAAGTAAAAATAGGAGCAATATAAGTTGCAAAGGGGACATTACTAATCTAAATTTCAGTTAGAAAAGGAGCTTTGATAAGAACGTGAAAGCAGGCAATCGGTGGGCAGCTGCGTTTGACCTCAGTGAAGACCTCCTCTTCCTCCTCCTCCTCCTCCTCTATCATCAACAAAGTCAGAGTGGAACTGGACTCGCTTTAACTAGTCATGAGAAAAAGAAGGAAAACATTTAGTGACTAAGCGCCATAATTGAAATCGTCATATTTTTTTTTTCTTTCTTTCTTTTTTCTTCTTTCCTTCTTCAGCTGTCCCTCGGAGCACCGTCGTCGTCGGTGGAGGAAAAGACGCATCGCAAAATGGGAAACAATGGCTCTTGAGAAATTATTGGCCACTCGGAAATCGTGTGGATAGCAATTAAGACGAGTGTTAGCTTCGACTGACTGTCGGAATACCATTTATTTATTTTTTATTTTTTAAATTTCCTTGAAGGAAGCGAGCCATTTCGCCGCAAATAAGCCATTGATTGAGGCGCGAACGGGGCACGGATGGGAATTTAATGAAAGCTCGTGTATGCCAATAGGCTCTCATCGTTTAGATTTTAATCCGCTGAAAAGGAAAGCTTTGTTAAATTATTCTATATGCAGTTTTTTTTTGTTTTTTTTTAATGTCGGCAGGTGTGACGTCATTTGCGCTTATCGAGGCGTTGGTGCCATTTTTACACCGACATTACAAGCGGGTGACAATGATCTGTCAACGGCTGCGAAAGTCAGCGAAAACTCGTCGTCGCTGACTTCCTCTATTAGCGCCGCCATGGCTGTACTTTTTTTTGTTTTTAATCTTTCTTTAATCACACGACAATGGACTCTTGGAAGGAAAAAATAGGTAGAAGACGATAAACAGAAATGACGTGATGTCGGGAGAACCTGAATGAGAAGAAGAAGAAGAAGAAGACAAGGGTCGCTGGAGCCAACATAAGTGCAACGGGCATTAAGAGAACCATCACCTCGGCTTAGTCCAAGTCAAGCGGCAGATGGTTCGCCAAGATTGTTCCACTCCGGTGTTAATAGCAACACGATGAGAAAGAGAAAGAGAAAGAGAGAGAGAGAAATGGAAATCCTCTTTCTTCCTCTAAAATCACTTCCACTCCAAAGTCATACCACTATTTGAGGAGTCATTTTCAAAAAGCAATCGGAACTTCTATGCATTAGGTGACGCCTTGCGTTCTCTCCAAGAGAATAGGAAATCATTCAGTATTTTTTTCTCTCTCGTTTGACACTTGCAAATAATTTAATACAGCAATGAAAACAAGAGAAGAAAATCAAAAAAGTGGCCATCTGCTCGGGATTTTCTCGAGATTCATCGTCCATGGAAGGGTGAAGTCGTTTAATGAATTCGAGAAGGCCCAACACCAAAATGAAAAGGCAGCACATTTGAATTATTTATTTATGGAAAAGTATGCTTAGGAGAATACTAACTTTACAAATTCTTAATAATGAAACCTCTTTTTTTAACAAAACCTCAACGAGAATTAACCATTTCTTTAACATCTTAAAAATGACACTGTTCTACACATTTTCAAATTTTTTTCAGTTTCGGACATGAGATGTGCCATTTCTTAATGGATTTCACGTGCTGAATTCCAATATAACAATGAAATTTGCCAATTGGCTCTAGTTTTCATGCAAACAAAAAGTTTACATTTTTCAACTAACAAGGGAATCCCTCGAACATGTATGTCAGAGATTTCCACCAAATTGAAATATGTTACTCATCTGAAGCTACTATAGATGCTTGCAAAATAAGAGAGTGCGAAATTGTGTTTCTTTCAAAATGAACCGCGAAAACGAAAAATTTTTAGCATACAAAGCCATACAAGGACTCCCTTGTTAAAGCGGTTAGGCTACTATGTGGGGTTCCCTTGTAAATAAATAATGCGCCGAAAAATAATATTTATATACAGACCATATTAAATTTTAATTTTTCTCTTATTCCAAAAAACTAACATGGAAAAAAATCACAATAATAAAAAAATAACACATAAAATTATAAAAAAATAATTTATTTTAAAAAATTCTAGAAAAATTTCTTCCTTCCGTAATAAATGTAAATATTTCAGTTAAATCTATAAAAACTCCAATAAAAAGTAATAGTTTTCCTGAATTTAAAAGTAATTAATTTACAATGAGATAAAACTTAATTTTAAAAGATTAGGGTATTCTTACATTTTCAAAAGTCCAAACAATTAATGTGACACTGTAAGGAGAATAACAATCTTAGAGCAACTGGATGAAAAATCTTGCACCGAGGGTGTACGAGTGCTCTGTAATTTTTACAATAAAAATAACATTCGATGAAGTGATGCATGAAAACTTTTATGAATATGGAACTGGCGATTAATTTTGAAGCACAAATTAAAACTGGACTTTTTGTGGACTAATCTTTTAAAATTAAGTTTTATCTCATTGTAAATGAATTATTGGAGTTTTTATAGATTTAACTGAAATATTTACATTTATTACGGAGGGAAGAGATTTTTCTAGAAATTTTTAAAATAAATTATTTTATAATTTTATAAGTTATTTTTTTATTACTGGAATTTCTTTTCCATGTTAGTTTTTTGGAATAAGAGAAAAATTAAAATTTATTAAGAATTATACCCAATTATATTGTTTGAAAATACAGACCATATCTTTCCAAAATATAAAACTAAATGATATTGGCTATAGTGCAAATACGGAAAAAAATATATTGTATAAAACTAAATTTAGCTTATCAAACAAAACTAAATTAAGTTTAAAACGTTTAAAAGTTTAAATTTCTCATTAGATTTGTCTCTAGTTGTGTCGTTTAGGCTTCTCTTGGCTTTTCTCTTGTATTTAAGAGAACATACTCGACTTTATATACAGAGTGAGACATTTATCTTGAGACAACTGAATATCTCGGAAACTAAGCATTGTACGAAAAAATGTCCAAAATGAAAAGTGAATTATTTAGCGGAGGAAATTCATTAGTTAAAAAATTACCCCCCCCCCCTTGTGAGGGGGGCTGGGGGGGAGGGAGTAACTTTGAAATCTTAAATAGGAACCCCTATTTTTAATGGTATATTCAGATTGTACACAATATTCGAGAAATGTTTTATTCTTGGTGTTTTTTCAATTGATCCAACCGTTTAGGAGATAGAGGCCCTCAAAATGTAGAACTTTTAAAGTTTTGAACCCAATTTTATCGATGAAGACAAAGAGACAGAGAGTGGGTGGGTCTTACAGACATTCCTATTCTACTTTTTAATGATCTTTAAGAATCCGAAGTCAGAATTTCAAAAATCCAATAAAAAATTTTGAATTTTTGAAATTCTGACTTCGGCTTCTTAAAGACCATCAAAAAATAGTAATGTCTATCTCTTTGTCTCTATCTCTTTTGAAGTGAAGTCTCCTGAAGAGAGAAATTGAAAAGTTTGAAGAGACAAAGCAGGCCTGAAGGTGTTGAAGAATCTTTGCAGAATATTTCAAAATATGGTTAAAATGTTTTTAGCGATATAAAATGGTTAAGTTTTAAATCTATTTATTTAGATATTTATTTTCTCTCGTTGAGGTTTTGTTAAAAAAAAATGTTTCATTATTAAGAACGTAAAATTATTTATTTATTTTATTGAAATGTTTCTCTCGCGAACTTATAACGAGAAACGTTTCCTTATTTTTCGTGTGCTATTAGTTTCTTCGTACTGACATTTTGAAACATTTCGAGAAGTCGGTTTGGATAGTCCGGAGTTTTACAAATTTGAATCCGGATAAGAATTTATTTTAGAAAATTTTTCTTCTGAAATACGAAAACTAACTCATCTTCCTCCTTTTTACATTCTTTCGCCTTTTAAAGAAATATTTTGCACCAAAAAACCTCCGGTGGTAGGGTATCCTCCGATAGCGCCTATGAAAATATACATAAGCAGTTGAAATTATTAAAACCTCAACAAAAATTAAAGAAAGAGAAATTAAGCTATTAACCTGATGTGGATAGATAAAATAATTTTAAATTGAATTTAATTAAAGAAATTTAATATCAAAAATGTGTACACATTTAAAGAGTTTATCAAAAAAATAATAAATTTATTTAAAATTACTCTATGTAGAATAAATAATAAAAATTCATAGTCTTCAAAGTTGTCTTCTGATAATCAAATTTTATAATGTTTATGTGAACTTATGATTTATTACTTTGAAGATGTTTATGGCTTTCTTCTTATTTTTGAATAAGTTTTAATTTCCAATAAAAAAATGTAGCCAATTAATATATTGAAGAATTTTGAAGATCATCATTTTCTAATAAAGATAAAATTGTAGCAAATTTTGAAAGTTTCTCATTTGTGAAACTCAGAAGTTGTAGTTCACTTATAAGAACTTGAAGAGTATATCGTCCTAAAAAATAAATTTAACAGAATAAATTAACAACATATTTCTGCCATAAATCTATGGATTGGAATATTTCTTTCTCCAATTTTTCACTACGAACTGATATCCGAAGATCCGACGCAAAATCTATCCATTTGGTTGTTGTGAATGTTTTTTGGTTTTTTTTGGCAATTCTAAAATTTCGAAGTGGCGAGCTCACAATAATAAGTATGGACCCTTCCGATATGAGCTTATCTGTGACGAATTCACCTGCGCAATAACAAAAAAGCCCACTTAATTAAAGCTGCTTTCTCTGATCTAGGATAGACGCACAGACAGTTAATGAGCAGCCGTTCACTTGAATTTAAGAAACTGGATACTGTTTCCACTGACTTTATAATGAAGATAAAACATAGAAAGACTAGAACTGCTGCTGCATTCTACTCGGAAACCAAATGTCAAATTTAACGTTTAAGTGTGAACACAGTCATTTTAAATAGCAAAAATTTCGATAATAATGAAGTTTAAATTCTACAATGATTAAAAGAATTTGAAATAACCATACCTCTTATGTTGTGGTAAAAAAGGTATCTCATAGTTTTGTAATGCTTACATTACTTATTATTGATATTAAAAATTCACCTTTGAAACTGTTAAGGTTGAGTTTTTCTAGAATTTACCTGAATACTTTACTTCAGGTAAAATTGTGAGTAAATAGAAGGAATGAATAGTTGAAAGGGGATTTTGGTAGCATCCGATCGGATGGACTCGGATTTTCTTTTCAAATTTGAAAGGATTCCTTTCCAGGTACTCATTCATGAAATTTTCAGCTCTTAGACATTTGTCGTTTACTGAGCTTACTTTTTGAAACAAATCTTCATAATGGGATGGAGCACGGCCTTCTAGAAACTAGCAGGCCTGAACATGACGTCCGTAATGTATTGTTGAAGCACTAAAATTGAGACGTTGAACTTACTTCTGTAATAGCACCACCCAAAGCCAGCTAGATAAACAGGCCCTGACCAACACCTCCTAGACAGAAGGCCTGATAACGGAAACGTCATACATTGTTATATCATCTTTAGTCGACCATTGTTAATTCTATTTCTACTAATAATAAGTCCTAAATTTTGTCGACTAATGATGATGTAACAACGTAGCCGACGAGAAAGACAGGCCTTGGCATTCAAAAGTCACCTGATCACAGTAGTCTGAGCAACAATCCAACCTTCATTGTCTCCGATTTTAAAAATACTAATTGCTAAAATCGGAGATTGAAACAATGAAAGTTGGATTGTTGCTCAGACTACTATGTTCAGGTGACTTTTGAGTGCCCAGGCCTGTCTTTCTCGTCGGCTACGATGTAACAATGTATGACATTTTCGTTATCAGGCCTTCTGTCTAGGTGGTGTTGCCCTAACGCGGAAAAGTCACTTGACCATCTTAGTCCGAGTAACAATGCAACCTTCATTGTTTCATCTTGAATTTTAACAATCAGTATTTTTTCATTTGTTGAAAACAATGAAGGTTACATTGTTGCCTGGACTAAGATAGTTAGGTGACTTTTTCGCTTCAGAGCCTGTTTATCTGGCTGGCCCAACACCACTTAGATATAAGGCCTGATAACGGAAACGTCATACATTGTTACATCATCATTAGTTGACCATTGTTAATCGTATTTCTACCAATAATAAGCCCTAAATTTGGTACCTATAAACGCTATATAGGCAGTTTTGAGACGCAATTGGATAAACAAATTCATGCGACCGATAACATCGTCGAGCTAGTTTAATGTTATATAGTTTCTGAATTTACAGGAATTCCTTGATCTCAAACTGAAAAATTGCTGTGTACGTGCATGAAAAACAAGGGAATTCTCCATTATTTTGATTATCAAAGCGTAATAGAAAAAATAACTTACAATTAAGATGTACATAGTCATATAGAAACCAGGTTATAAGAGTATCGATATAGGAGGACTGTCGCAAATTTTGTTGCGCATTGTATGGAAAACACATTGTTAGAGTATCGCGTTATATGGAAACCGCGTTGTGAGAATACCACCTTGTAGGAGGATTGATTGTCTGCTCTTGCTTGGGTTTCATTACTATGAAAAGTTTCATTGTTTATAGTTATCAATAAGATCCGAAGGCTTTTTTTTCTATTTTACTGTTAAACATTCAAATTAAGCAAATAGATTTATTCAACGCTGTTTTAGTTGAATCATTTTGCTAAGAGAAGAAACAAACGGATTCAATCATTACTAACATAAAATGTATTCGAAGTTTTCAACTTAAATAAGATTTCCAAAGAACGAGACATTTCCGAATTTTCATTAATTTGATTGTACTTGACGTGTAAGCTATCTTCGTAGCAGTACAATTTATCAGATTCAATTATGTGCCTATCTTAATCATTAGATAGATTTTTTCATCGCTTTTCAAAGATGTCGTCGTTTCCGATCATTTGAGTTTCGAATTAGCGAACACGTATTGAATATTCATTCATTTATTAACGGATCCGATAGCCACGGGCTACGACGTGCTAAAGTCGTTTTCGATGAGCAGTCGTTTCCCCTCCTCATATACTACGCAAAGTGTTAACACTTAATGTGTGTGTTTTAAAGGATGGAAAGGAGGGAGGGAGGGAGGGGATGGTGGGCTAGAGGGAAACTTGTGTGAAAACTCTCACTTTGGAAGACGGCTGTGTGAGTGAGGGGGCTGGCTCTGAGCCGGGGGCAGAGGTAGCGGCCTATTTGTCGAGCGGGCGCGAATCGTCGTCCACAGGTTGCCGCCCGCCCGACGCCCCTCCCCCTCGGGTCCGAAGCGCCACCGACTGGACACCGCGGACGCACCGAGTGGAGTAAGTCGGCTGCCGACCACCGACGAGGGGACCCCCCACCCGAGCACACTCTTCGAATGGCGACCCAAGAGGCCCCGTCCCCGGTGCTCAGCTCCCGCGCCAGGGCCTTCTCCGTAGAGGCGCTTCTTTGCCAGCACCGAACCCGAGACCCCGACTCACGCCCACATACTCCTCAGCCGTCTACAGGTAAGTGAGGAAAAAGACCCAATCTTCAACAGGTGGTGCACATAAAGAGCTCCGCACTCTCTTTTCCCCTCGATACGTTTGGATTTTCATTCAGAAAAGTTGCGAGAGATCCACACAAAACGCTCAAAATAGTTGATCTTGTGCGTTCGCATTAGGCTGTACTTTAGTCTTTATGCTTTTATTATCCGAATGCTGTTGCTTAGAAAAAATTTGAATTTGTCCGACTCTTTGGCTTTAATCCCGAACTGATCTGTAAATTTGTTCAATAAGAATTCTTAAATTTTTCAAATAAACGGGAGTCGCTGAAAAAGTTGGCTATTGATTTGAAACATTTCAATTATTATTATTATTATTATTATTATTATTATTATTATTATTATTATTATTAATTGTGTTGATACGTCCAGTACTTACAGAATTCATGTTCCGTAAAAAAATAAATTTCAACTTTTTCTCCGCAAACTTTTGATCGTTGCGGTGCTTGACTCTGTTTTCGTCAAACTTTTCCTAAGAAAAATAAAAAAAAAATGAAGAAAATATTTCACACTTTTTCTTAAAATATTTGCTATCTCGTTGTTTTTGATTCGTTTCCATATCACATAGCGCTCAATTGCTGGGCTTCTTGTTATTGATATCGCTGTTGCTCAATTAAATAAGAGTCAAAGTTTTTCCCGCCATCACAAGTTAATTTCTCTCTAATGTTTAACTTTTTCGTCAATATTTTTCGTTATTATGCTTACTAATAAATTAAATTGATACAATTTCTCCTTTAATCATGTAAAATCGATAAATTAAAATATAGGGTGTATCTGAAACCCTATCACAAACTTTTAGAGGAAGTAGTATGGATGATTCTAAGCAAAAAAGTTCATTTGAACATGAGTTCGAATTTGAACGATAACCGAGATATAAACAGAAATAAAAATACCGCCACTAAGATCATGAAGTTAATAACTCAGGTTCTATAAAACCTAGGATAATGAAGTTTGGGGGGGACAATAGGGTACATAGAATTCTGCACACCATTAAAACTTGATCGAATTCCAACGAGTAGTTTCCGAGTTACGTAGTCAACATCGTAACACGTGGTGGTTAGTACTCGCATGTGAGCACGTATTACGATGTTGATTGCGTAACTCGGAAACTACTCGTTCGAATTAGATTAAATTTTAATGGCATACACATTTCTATGTACCCTATTGTTCCTCCAAACTCCATTATCCTAGATGTTATAGAACCTGAGTTATTAACTTGTTGATCTTAGTGGCGGCATGTTTATTTCTGTTCATATCTCGGTTATCGTTCAAATTCGAACCCATGTTCATATCAACTTTTTTGCTTAGAATCATCCATACTACTTCCTCTAAACGTTTGTGATAGGGTTTCAGATACACCCTGTATATAAGAACATTTATAACATAATTTGAAGATGATGGTAACAAAACACAAACTTCAAAGAGTTGGTTAAATGATAATAGTAAATTGAAGAAACAGGTACAAATTAACGTTTTCGAGAAATTCCTTGAAGAATGAAAATTCGAAAAACATTTTTTTTAAATGCTGACAATGGATGGACCTCTCCATGAATGCGACATCTAGCCTAGATAATTTCTTGGTCACGTAATCTTACTTTAGATGTACTTGATTGTATTGCAATTCCCACTCTTAAATAAACATTTTGAAACTGAACCACATGCAATTGTGAGTTATTACCAGTGGATAACTGTTAGAAAACAGCTGATCACAACTTCAGTTGCCGAAGCAAAAGAAACACTGAAAGAGAATAGAAGTTGTTATAAGTGTTTTGTTACCATCATCTTCAAATTTTGTTATAAATGTTCCCATTGCCATCATGATCTTCACCAGAGAATCAGCATCATCTACCATAATCAACGCAGGACCACATAACTTTCATCAAATTTCTAAATAACAAGACTTCTGCAAGACTTTCATCCACAACCACAAGACTATGTTAACATTGGTGACTTAGTTTGTTTTCATATTCAGGGTTAGCACAAATAAATGACCGGATTTTAAAAATTTATATTTTCGAAACTATTACACATATTACAATAAGTGATACACGAAATTGAATAAAAATATACCAAGTTTTTTTATGGGGTTACGTCAAAGACACTGTCAAAGACACGCGGCCAGGCGGACTCGAGAACTAGAAAGCCTACGCCCTAGCCCTCTCGGCCACCTGGCCGGCCCGACAAGACTGCAAGAACTTAAAGAATGCATTTGTGCACCATTGATAATGTGATACTACAAAATATATGGAACAAACTTGATTACAGATTAGATGTTTGTCGTGTAACAAAAGGTCACACATCGAACATTTGTAAATGGGAAAAAAAACTTGGTAAATATTTCTTTAATTTCGTGTATCATTTATTGTAATATGTGTAATAATTTCGAAAATATAAATTTTTAAAATCCGGTCATTCATTTGTGCTAACCCTGTATTTTAATTTATCGATTTTACATGATTAAAGCAGAAATTATACTAATATAATTTATAATTAAACACTCCTAGATTAATAATATGCTTATGCTTAACTTTATAGAATGCTATCAGTTGATATTCCATTCTTTCATGTCCCTGGTCGTTTTGAAATAATATTAATGAAAGAATTTCTTTCCTTTCGTTTACATTTTTAATCTTTAGTCACTTGTACGCAGAGAAATGGATTTTTCATTTTAGGCTGATCGTATAATTCAATAACCCAGATACGGCTAAAGTCGAGTAAAATATGAAGCTCGTAAAGAGTGCAAAAGTCTTAACAATATCAAACAAGGAGAAAGGTTCCATTTTGCAATCGTAAGAATTTCTTACAGATACGCGTTTCGGTCCTACACCATCCTCAGTCAATACAAAACCTGTTGAACCAAATAGTCAATAAGGTTTCGGCCCAGTACGAACTTCCTGTAGAAAAATAGCTTGAAATGACTGAAATAATCCCACGAGTAAGTTGGGTCTATGTTGCTCAGTTAAAATTATTTTTTTTTCCAATCAGTTATTACCAAAACTCAAAATTAATTCATATACAGTCAGAATCTCGGTCATTCGCGCTTCGTGATCCGCGAAAATTTCATTGGAACTGAACTTACTTGCATCCGCAATTTTTTCGCATATCCGCGAAATTCTCGGAAAATCCTACAGAAGTGTTTATGTTTAATTTCTGTAGAATTAAGTTTTCATGCTTTTAATTGTAAAATTGGTAAAAAAAAAAAAAAAAAAAAAAATTGTTAATGAAGATTCTACTGTGTTTTTGGAGCACTTTTTTTTGGGAAATATTTGGGTTTTTTTTTTAATGAAAGTAAATGAAATTAAAGTGTTTGGGAGCATGACTGGTGTCATATTTAGGGTTTCAACTGTAGAAATAAACATATATTACTATTTTTAGTGACTGCCAAACTTCCGCGAATCCTCTTCATTCGCGTTGGGTTCTGGAACCTAACCTCGCGAATGTCCGAGGTCTGACGGTACTTCATTATAAATACATTTATCATTTAAGTCCCTTTCTTTTCATTACGTTTAATTTTGAAAATACTAAAGTTGAGAAGCAAACGTGTTCAATTAATGTACCTCAACTGTAATTCTTGTTAATATTCAAAATGATTTTGTTAATCACACGCTAAATTGGGTCATTGTTGCACAAATATAACTAAGGAGAAAGGTTCTGCTTTGCAACAGTAAGAATTTATTACAGATATGAGTTTCGGCCTCAGACAGAGGATGCTCTAATTTTGTCTGGGGCCGAAACGCGTATCTGTAATAAATTCTTACCGTTGCAAGTTATAGCCTTTCTCATTATTTATATTTGTGGAACATAGACCCAACTACCTATCGTGTGATTAACAAAATCCCACTTTGAATATTAACAAAAATTACAATCGAGGCACATTAATTAACAGTTATCTCAACTGAATTTTGGTTCACGACATTAGTATCTTCAAAACTAAACGTAAGCCATTTAAATGGATAAATGTATTATAATGAAGTATATGAATTCATTTTGAGTTTTGGAAATAAATAACTGATTGGAAACATAATTTTAATTTTAACTTTGCCAAGTGTACTAGTTCAAATAATGATTCAACCAAAGCATTAATGGTTTTAAATGAAGTAAAAAGTAATATTAGAAGGGGGAAATGACTTAAAAATCGACAAAATATTATTAGCTCAAGGAAATTTATCAAAAGTCTTCATTTCAATTCACTCTCCTACCTTTTGATGCGGTAGACGTGAGCTTCCAAAAGGTATCGTGATTGGTCGGTGAAGGTGTGCAATTTGAATAATATAAAGTTATTATCGATAGGATAGAAATATTCGTTATGCGAAATATACAAGTCGTTATTTTAAAACCTGTAAAAAATCGCATTTGACGTCAAGTTTATCATTTCTGTTAAGCAATGTTGTTTTCTCACTTCAATGTTCGATTCCGAACAGGATCAATACACTCGATTAAAAAGAAAATTTGATTTACTTTTTCTTTTGTTTCCAAGAACGAACATCAACTGGCTCAGCATTCTGCGGGAAACGAAAGCTTAACCGATTAATCAAAAAAGGGGGTTCAAAAATTCTTGATCAACTAACGATTACTGAATTAAAGAGAGTGCTGATCATGACTATACGCTGTATATTGTCAGTACATATTAGCACATTCCAATAAGTAAATCCCGTTGTCCAATCATTGCCAATTGTAAACTCGAACATTAATTCAATGAAAGACAATACAGGGTGGATAAATCTGAGTTGAATCGTTAAATAAAATCGTATATACTTCTATGAGAATATCAAATTAAAACTCTTTAAAATGTGGTTAAATTATTAGTTGATGTTTGTGAAGTTTCATCACAAATAAAAACAAGAGAATTAAGCAGATAAACTCCGATAATCAACGGAGCAATGAGAACCAGTTCGATAGGACAACATTTAAGATAACTGAAAGAGAACAAGAAATCTTATGAAGGAATTAACTCCTGGAATTGTATTATGTAGCCTATACGTTAAAAGTTTTATTTGTTTTCTTAAGGAATCCTTTCTTTCCGTTAAATAATTCAAAAATAAGAATTCAAATATAAGAAATGACGGAAACCGATATTTTTTTTAAAAACATTTTAAATTTCTGATCAGCTTTTCAGTTAGAATACCAATATAAACGAGTCGCGTTTAAAAAATACAGCCCAAGCGACTCAAGATGGTTGGTTGGTTGGTTTATTAGAAATTTTGGCGTCGACTACTAAGGTCATTTTGCGTCTTTTACACAAGTTATATCTGTACGCAGCCCGGGACAAACACAAATATCCATGCCCACAGCGGGATTCGAACCCAGGGCCAGGCGGACTCGAGAACTAGAAAGCCTACGCCCTAGTTCACACCTGATCGAGGGACTCCAGAGAAAAGAAAGAGAAATTTATATGTTGGTGAGAGTATTAAGGTCTCAGTGTAGAAATTTTCTTACAATAAGATACCCAAGCTTAAGGACATGATACACTCCGTATTATATTCATGTAGTATGGAGTGTATCCCAAATACAAACACAAATTATAATCATAGAGCAGACATCACTATTTGTAGACAAATATAACAAAGTGACCCGCCTAACTGATATTTCCATCCCTAATACACAAAATTTACATGCACAGACAAATTTACTAAGAATACAGGAAATAACAACCCTAAGAATCATCCAAACATCGTCGTAAACTATACGGTGAGTTCCCAACAAAGCGGTAGCGGTTTTCTTTAAAGTGCATCTCAAAAGGCTCCTCATTTTGGTCATACTTACTATGTTTAATTATAGGAGTTTCAACATAAAAAACACAATGTCTCATGCAATTCGACCAATCCGAAATTATTGAAATCATGAGGGCGACCCAGACCTTTCAATTCGTCAAATGAAAAGGGTTTTCCGTCTTAAAACTATCTAAAGATGGAATGCACAGGCGTATCGTGAATAGTGGTAATGTTGTGTACAAGAAAAAGATCAAAAACCCAGCATTAACACATCGAAGAGGGATTACCACATGAATTGGAAAGATGAACTGGCAACTATGTGATAAAATGGAACATTTGTCACTATTTCATTTATACACAGTTGTGTACTTGTATTCTGTTCATTAATTACAATGGTTTAAAAATAAAAATATCAATATTAAGAACTGGCCAGCCAAAATTCCGGACTGAAGCCCCTTTGAAAATCTTTAGGGCATTATCAGAACACACCTTCTATGAGGACATACTTGAAACCGAGAAGTAAGAGGGCAAATCAATAAGTCGGTTTCCACGAACTTTTTTCACAGCAATTTATTGGTCAAACAGAACGACTTTAGGTGTGCAAGAGTAACAGTTCATTACTTATTTTTCTATACATCCACCACCGACACCAATTTTCACACAAGCAGCCGACGACGTTTTTTCCAAATTGGTGGGGAAAATGCATTGCCGTCCGGTAGAAAAATCAGTAATGAACTGCTACCCCTGTACACCTAATGTTGTCTTGTTTGACCAATAAATTGGTGTGAAAAAATTCGTGGAACCGACCTATTGATTTGCCCTCATCTATACAATTGGTCGCCAGTTTTCATCAAAAGCTAAAGAAAGTCATTGAACAATATTGATACGACTTGAAATATTGTTTGAATTATTTAAATGAGTTAAAGCAAATGGACAATATAGCTAAGCTGTTTCTTCTTTTTTGCTATATTTAAGCATAGATTTCAAAAAGTCTTTACATTTTCCCCTCAATGAGTCTTTAAACTTAGGTCAACAGTTGAAATTTCACTGATAATAAACTAAGTTCTTTGTGATGGGTCTTAGGGCGCCAGTGACTACTGGGATAAATGTGTCTGGTTTTTGCAACAAACTGTTGATTTCAATTATCAGATCTCTATATTGCATGATTTTTATTTCATTTCTTTGTCCTCAATATTTTGGTCACTTGGAATGCCAACGTCTGTGTACCAAATTTGATGCTGTTCGATTACTTTTCTATCCGACTGTTAACAGTTTGGATAAAAAATTCCCATAACTTCAGGGGGATGGTTTCAGAAATCCCCTAGAGGGGTTACCACTTAAGACCTGGGTCCGTGTCGATGACTCAAATGAATCGACAGAAGTTATTTAGCAGGGAGAAAACTACATGGTGGTTATAATTAAAGTGAAACCATTTAGGCCCTTCTAGCGGCCGTTCTGGTAATCAGATTTTGACGAAACTTGAGATATATGTTATACAGACCATGGGGAAGAGAATTTTGCAATAAAAAAAAATTAGTTCACATTTTGATCGCTACGTCAAAATATGGCGCATGAATAATAACAAAAACAAGTTAGAAACAGAGAAATTCATAAAATCAGAGCATTTGTTCAATGTGCATTCCATTTGTGTCAATGACATGGTCAAAGCGCATTATTGCATGTTCCACAGTAGAGCGAAGGGTTTCCTGAGGAATCGCAGTGATATGGCATGTTATGCTTGCTTTCAATTCAGGGACAGTCCGTATTCTTCCTCCATAGACATTATCTTTCAAATATCCCCACAGCCAGAAGTCACAAGGGTTTAAGTCCGGTGAACGAGGAGGCCATGCAGTTGGAAAAGTTCCCGAAATCACCCGATCATCTCCAAAATGAGCATGAAGCCGTTCCTTCATTTGTCGTGCAATGTCGGGTGTTGCACCATCTTGCATAAAGACAGTAGTAGTGTTTAAACATTGTCTTTCTTGTAAAGCAGGAATGACTTTCTGCTGCAGAAGTTCGCAGTAACGAGCACGAGTGATTGAATATCTTTTAGTGCCTTGAGGAGTGTTCTCTTCAAAAAAAAAGAGGTCAAGAACGAAATGTGAAGCGAATCCGCACCATAAAGTCACGTAATCAGAGTGGAAAAGCTTTTCATGCACAACCATCGGCTTTTCAGTACCCCAGATGCGACAGTTTTGAGCATGGCCATGCATTATCGACAGAAACTGGCAAGCAAAATCAGTGCGTTTTTCCGGATCTTCACGAAGCAACTTTTGAACCACCTGGATCTTGTATGGATACCACTTTAAAATGGAACGCAAAACTTTTTGTACCGTAGACCACGGAATAGACAAATCACGTGATACGGCTCGAGCACTTGCTGAAGAATATTGGGAACTTGAAGCACTCTCCACTACAGCAGCATCAACGTCTTCCACAGTCTCATTTGCAATTCGTTTCCGTCCTCTCCCTGGCAGCACACCCGACTCACCAGTTTCTTCAAATTTCTTAATCATCTTTTTTAAACCATTAATGGACATAGGCCCATTTCGCAGATATTCTCTTAGTGCAGCAGAAGCATTGTTGCAGTTCTGGTAAAACAACTTCACCAACAAGCCGTTCCTTCACTGTCATTTTAAAGCTTTTCTAATTTTACATCTCATTTGCATAACGTCTCTGAGTAAAAATTCTCAGATAGTTCCTTATATAGCCAGCGCCATATTTTGACGTAGCGGTCAAAATGTGAACTATTTTTTTAATTGCAAAATTCTCTTCCCCATGGTCTGTATAACATATATCTCAAGTTTCGTCAAATTCTGATTACCAGAACGGCCGCTAGAAGGATCTAGATGGTGTCACTTTAATTATAACCACCCTGTATTTATTTAGTCAAAGTATCATAAGAGTTGGGATGAACTAGGGGCTTTGATCCGCAGAGGCAAAAAAAATTACGTATGTAGGCGAATTGACACATCAATATTACCGTGCAAAAATCCTGATATGAAGTTCGTACAAAACACAACTTGAAATTTCCAACCAATCATCTTGGACGAAATTCCACCCTAAAGAAACTCAAAATAAATAATTAAGACATGACAAGTCATCAATATGCAATCCTGAAATGTTCCAACAAACCAATACGCAATATTGTTATTGTTACCTGTCCTCCAGCGTTGACACACAATTGGAACGTCGAACGTCAGATCCGGGAGTTTGGGGAAAAGAGTTCAATGCCTCGTATCACCTTATCAAAATGATGAAGCTCCCAGTTCAGTTTCTGCTGACCAAATTATCAATGCAGACCTTGTATCTCATCATTCAAATAAATACTCAAAGACAAGACGAACATCATGCCGGGTTTTTGGTGCCAAAATTGTCGCTAAAATGTCACGTGCTGCTTATATTAAAAGTAAGCTTAATGCAATACAAAGCTGCTAAACAAACCCAGAGATACAGCCGTGTCAGGGAGAAAAAGGAGGAAATACACTTTTACTTAAACAAAAGGATTCAATTTAATGAACTAGCAGAATTAGATTAGGATACAATATCAAAGTCCAGTAATTGAATGATTAAGATAAAATACCCTAACGGGCTAAACTGCACTGACGTCCACTGGTCAACGTATGATTCACTATGTCCTTACTTGTGGGTGTCCTCTGCTGAAGAAATGAAATGTTGGGTCATTGTGATGGCCACCATCAAACGTGAAAATGGCGACCTTAAAACGTTTGTCGATGAGAGGGGCAGACCTAGAGCATGGATCAACACACAAGCATTAATGTACAGCTTAAATATTGCCCCTTCCCAATTTCCCACTAACTAGCACAGTTTTAACTCCAACACTTAAAATTATAAACTTATCCAACTAGTCGCCTACCTCCCACTGGAGGTTCCCAAGCCAAGCGCGGCCCACCGCCCGAGATCTCGTTAAGCGAGCGCGCACTTGCCAGGACTGGACGATCCAAGGGGGCCAGAGAAATTCCCTCTCGGAATTTGTAATATGGAGTAGACTTCGCACTAAACGATCCTTTTGGGTTTTTATCTTTTATCGAGCTGGATTCTTCCGTAGTCTTTCTCTCCACGGACTCGCACTGACGCGCCAGTTCAATACTCGAAAACGACAACGTGCCGTCACTTGCAGTGGGTGGAACAGCTCCTCTTTCCTCCTCGCCAATGTCCAAACTTATCCTATCCGGGTTTCTAGACTCGCTAGCAGGCATAAACGGCGCAAGGAGCCCTATTCCTTGCTCCTCTTCACATCGGCCACTCGCTCCAACTATATGCACATTAGCTTGCTCAGCTGATAAGAGTTCGCTATACGATGAAGTTCTTTCTCGACAATTATCAGTGGCACATTTTACCGCATTCAATGCTACTGTTCCAGTCGAACTTGTGTCGGGCGCTCACGTTCTCAGCCGTATGTCCTCTAGCATTAACATATAAACTAGTCCCACCTGTGGACTCCTTCCGGCGATATTTCCTTCGGACTATCGACGGTCCACCAGCATCAAGTTTCTCAGCCTCTTCGAATTATGCTGCGTAGAACTAATACGGGCGTCCTCCTTCTTTTGGGTGTGCTATTTCCAGGCGTCTCCTTCTTCTCACCACTGTCGCTCATTCGGTTCCTCGCCTTAATGCACCCATTCCTTCTCTCTTCTTTCTCTTTCAAAAAAAACCGTTTTTCTTCCTCTTCTCTGATTGGTCGCTCTCTCCTCCCCCGTCACTCCGACTCTCTTACGTAATCCGTCTCTCCTCCGGGATCTCCTATTATCTGGAGGAGGCTGGAGCTTGTCTATCTCTATTTTTTGTTTACTTTTCTCCGCCTTATTTTTCTTTGGCATATCGCCTGATTTCTTTTGAGAAATCTGACAATATGACATAAAATATCCTCACAACGAAAATTACTTCTTTGCACCCTTTTTACACTACAGATGTTTGATTGGAAAGTTACTTTTATTCAATTAAGGAAACCTCTAATTTAAAATGTTGATTTCACTTACATTTCCTTTGCTTTTCTATTTTCTTTGCCCGCATTGATCTAATCGATTTATTTCATGTGGGTTAGCAGAAGAAGCAAAAGATGGGAGAGCATCATCGTCGCCGCCATCACCGCCTCCACAATGTCCGTCGCCTATAGAAGAGTCGTCCTCGCAAGAGGATGAGGACGAGGAGGAGGAGGAAAAGAAGGAAGAAGAGGAGGCAGCTGCGGCAGCGTCGACCGGGGAGATCAACATCGACGGCGTCGTCGTGCAACTGTGCGGCCGCGAACTCTGGCACCAGTTCTTCCAGTTGGGTACCGAAATGATCATCACTAAAGCAGGAAGGTAAAGACAGTAGGATACCCCTCCCCCCCGATAACATAATACTCACCATGTACCAGATCGCTTACTAACGTGTAGGTCTCGTGTTTTCAGACGGATGTTTCCTTCGCTTAAAGTGAGAGTGAGCGGTTTGGACCCAGAAGAGTACTATTCCATTTGGTTGGACATCGTACCCGTGGACGATAAACGCTATCGTTACGTCTACCACAGGTAAAAAAGAGTTCATCTAATTAATTGAGAAATAAATAAATGTAACTATCAGCACAATAATCATTGTAATGCCATCGGCCCAAATGCAGATGTTATGAATAACCGAAAGCATTCTTAAAGAGCAATTTCATTTGATGTTAAATTATCAGGTTGTTGGAAAAGTCATGTCACCCTTCAAAAGTTATTGGAGCTTGGATGGGATGCGTTGCCACACCAATCCTACTCGCCTAACCTTGCGGCGTCAGACTCTCATTTGTATCACTTTCTTCGAACTCCTTGTGCGGTAGAACGTTTAATTCAGATGAGGTTCTAAATCAGCACCTTGTTCAGTTTTCTGCCGATAAAGACAGGTACTTCTACGAACGAGGAATTATGAAGCTCACCTGAAGATGGAAAAGGTTTTCGAATAAAGCGGGCAATATACCATTGATTGATCTTTGTTCTTTGATGGAATAAATAAAAACCTTTGAAAATATAGAAAATGTATGTCATGACTTTTCTAACAACCCAATAATACATACTAAAATTCCTTCTCTATCTATCAATCAACTCGGAATGTAATTAGTAAAATTTGCTCAATTAATTATTTTCATAGCCGCTAGTCAAAAAATAGAGACTTCTGCTCTGTTCATGGTTTTTAAACTTCTGTGAAAAATGTAAATTAGAAACGAGTTGTAAGAATTTTTTAATCCACTTTCATCACTGAAAATGGTCGAACTGATCGAAATTATCCGAGAGCTTTATTTGTCGGACAGTTAGTAATCTCCTCGGCTTGTCGGAGTTTCCTGTAAAGTAAAGTCCCGGGAGCATCTTATAGAGTGAAGGTTCAATAAAGAATGTCCCAAATCTGGCTGTGCGTTCAAATCATCGGATATCACTTCTCGATGTGAATTCTTTTAAGAATATCTGGAATCTTTATTATCTTCTGGACCAAACTTGGACCATGTCCAGAAGCCAAGTCTTAAAATCGGGCCAAGTCTAAGGGCGTCCAAGTGAAAGTTATGTCTCTGTGTATCGTTATTTTCTTGCTGCTCTATGACTTGCTCTAAGAGTGATGATATACATATATGGTGGCAGAAAGGACGATAGGAACAATGTGTACTCTGCTAGTTCGTCACATGCATTTTATTGCGCGTGCAAGATCTGTGATTCTGTTTGCGTATAGCTTAATTTCCATGCACGCGTTTTGGACGCATTTATAACTGCGTCTCGACGCAGAAAGCAAATGTGCATCTGGACGCACCTAGACGTACTTTGCAACAGCTCTTGACGCATTTAATTCGAACGCAAGTATCAGTTTCCATGCATGCGTGAAGTCTACGCAGAAAGTTCAACTGCGCATGCGTCATGAGTTTATGTTTTGCAATTTTTCTCGTTAGAGGGAGAAGCTTCTCTCTAACCATCATGGCCACCACCTTTTATCGCATAATATTGACCGATTAAAGATTTCCCCTACATTTCTTCAAATTCTCTTTCTTCAGCCATGTTGTGGCGAAACAACGACTAGACTGAACGTCTTTTGTTAACAAAGCAAGTGCGCTTGCGCAAAACAATCATGTGATCTAGAAAGACTTGAGACGCATTTACAAGTGCGTCAAGAAGTAGAAAGCCTATCTACTTCACTTTTCTGCGTCCAGACGTATGAACTCCAGACGCACGTCAACCAAGACTCGGAGACGCAGATATCTGTTTCCATGACACGTGCGTCAAGACGCACCAATTTATGCGTCTAGACGCAGAGACGCAGTTAAAAACGCATGTATGGAAACTAAGCTTATATCTTTTATAAATTTCATGTATATCAAATTATACAAGGTATTTCAGCAATGAACTTCCCTGTGTAGACAACAAAAAACGTTTACTACAACATGGGTCCACAAATGCATGGTTTCCGAGTTATTAATATGTTCAGAATGTCCACCCCCTGTGAAGACAATCTCAAATTGTTAGATTATTACGCATTTCCTCACAACCAGCCACACATCGATTCCGAAGGGTTTCCACGTCAGGCACCGGATTCGAATATACCAATGATTCAAATGGCTCCACAAATAGAAATCGATAGGGTTCAAATCATGTGAGCGTGGAAGCCAAGAAATTGTCCCACCTCGACTTATACATCGAACAGGAGTCCTTCGGTCCAAGTACCTGCGAGCATTATGACTGAAGGGTAAATATCATTGTTTTGAAGCCTATAAGTCGAAATGATGCCTACTATTGTTGAAATGCCTTGTAAAAGCCATTTGTTATAAATTTTAATCTCCGAGGGTTATTTATTATTATTATGGACAACAAAATTTAATTGAAAAAGTGAAATATCTTTTTCGCTTCTATTTTGGTTACTCTATTTTATTTATTTATTTATTTATTTCCAGTTCTCAGTGGATGATAGCGGGCTCCGGGGATCCTCCGTTGGCGCACAACGTATACGTTCACCCGGACAACCCGGCACTGGGAAAGACGTGGATGAATCAGGGAGCCCTCAGTTTCGACCGCCTCAAACTCACCAACAACAGGCGACCTCTAGTCCGAGGACAGGTGAGTGAAGGAAAACACTTCACATTTTGTGTTGTTTTTTTTTTAAACCATTCTTCTTATTGATCATTCGAGAATGAATAGAGTCTAAGTTTTAATTTCATTTTAAAATGCCCATCGGCTCTAAATGGGTTCTATCAGACGAGTGGATCCTCTGACATGAAACTTAACCAAGTTGGGGATGCAATGCATCTGGTCAAACCAAGCCTGTAAAAATCATTCCACACCTCATTGTTGAGTCATTCAGTCTGCGGTGCATGGTGCAAAGGAGAATATTCTGAATTCATCAAAATGTAGCTGGAACTGTAAAACCAATGAAAGCAAGGATTGTTCTGATTATTCATTAATAAATAAATAAATAAATCTGCAATCAAGTTTCCTATATTATATAGGGTGCGGCAGATATTTGAGAACACGTGAGTATGACTATTGGGCTACTACGTCTGGGGCGTCCTTTGGACTATTACGTCTGGGGCGTCGTCGAGAGGGAATCCAACAAGCATCCACACAACACCGCTGAAGCTCTCAGGCCAGCTATTGTGGAGGCAATGGCAGAAATCCAGATGACCCACCTTATGGCTGCACGCCAGCGGTTCCGACAACGTGTGGAGGCTGTCATTGCGGCGGACGGTGGTTTTATTGAATAACAATATGTATTTTGTAGTCCTGTGTACAAAAACGTAAATCGTATTAAAGGCTCTGTGATATCTTAAGTGTCTGCGCCTTTTACCTGCGGACGTCGTTTTGTTCTCAAATATCTGCCGCACCCTGAACAGAATGTCTCAAAAATCTGCCCCTCCGCTTCCATTGAGGATATCTTTACACTTTTTCTAGGGACTTTTGGGATTTCACCACCATAGGTAAAACTGTCGGCTCTATATTTTCTAAGTTATATTCTCTTTTCGAGGTAAACGTTTGGTATATAAAGTAAATTCAGCACTATACTAAACAGCATTGTTTCTCAAACTAATGGATATAAAGCTCCCTTGAAAAATTTAAATGCTCCGTGGCCCTCATATCAAAAAAATCAGTAACATGCATATAAATTATTACATCATTCAATATAGGATATGCAGGTATAAGGAATTAAAAATCACCAATATGTGACTTTCCATATTAAAATTATAAAGTGAAATAATATAAGGGAGGGCATAAATTATTGGTACCATAAGAAATGTTCATAATGTTATAACTAGAAAAGAAATCTATCTCTATGCGGCTTGCAACAATGAAAACAGAAACTCTTTTTGCAACAACAAAAACTTTTATACCATTCATACGAGGCCAGCGAGAGACAGGCCAGGGCACTCAAAAATCACATGATCATCGGGATCCGGGCAACAATCCATCCTTCATTGTTTCCAACAAACGAAAAAATACTGATTGTTAAAATCCAAGATGGAGACAATGAAGGATGAATTCTTGGCCGGATCCCGATGATCATGTGACTTTTGAATGCCCTGGCCCAACACCTCCTATAGAGAAGGCCTGCGGACAAAAGATGTATACATTGTTACATCATCATCAAGCGGCTATTGTTATCGTATTTCTACCAATAATAAACCATAAATTGGCCGCTTGATGATGATGTAACAATGCATACACCTTTGGTCCGCAGGCCTTTTCTATAGGAGGTGTTGCCAACGAGAAAGTTAGGCCTCGAAGCGGAAAAGTCACCTGAACAACAATCCAATCTTCATTGTCTCCATCTTGGATGTAAACAATGAGTGTTTTTCCAATTGTTGGAAACAATGAAGGTTGGATTGTTGTTCGGACCCAGATGGTCAGGTGACTTTTCCGCTTTGAGGCCTGTCTTTTTCGTTGGCTTCGCTTTCGACGAGGCTAACGAGAAAGACAGGCTCCGGCACTGAAAAGTCACATGACCAAGATGGGTCTATTAACAATGTAACTTTCATTGTTTCCATCTTGTATTTTAACAATTAGTGTTTTATCCTTTGTTGGAAACAATGAAGATTGGATTGTTAATAGACCTATCTTGGTCAGGTGACTTTTCAGTGCCGGAGCCTGTATTTCTCGTTAGCCTCGCGCTTTCGAGTAATGACGTATATTAAAGATAGACTCCGAAGCAATTGTTGTAATTTGAAGCAAATTAGGAAACTCCATGCCCAGAACTGTCATGGCCGAAAGTGAGTGAAGATGATGCAAAACACATGGCTAAACATGAGAGTAGCTGATTAATAATTCTTTCACACGTCGATCACGGAGTGATAAGTTTATCTTATCGTTTATTTTGTATTTGAAGTATTTTATTATATTTTATAAACAATTTTTCGATCATGGTTTCAATTTCAATTTCGTTTCGATTGTCTTTCATTTACGTATTTTTGATTTATTTTTCTGGAAAATGATTCCTGATCCTTTTTCTTGTCTGTTTGTTCAGTTGTACGCAGAATAACTTTGAGGAATAATTTTGAATTAATTATTCCTCGGGCCCAAAACTTTCAAAAAGAAAGCAGCCAGACAGCTAATTAATCCACGGCTCACTCCTGCCCAGAACTGTCATGGCTCAATTTGCTTCACTCTTTGCCGCTGTTTTTCCGAATCTCTCTGCCCAGACCCACGAGCTGTTAACAGTAGGATTCGGAGTCTATCTTTAATATACGTCATTGATTCATAACCATCCGTCCACCTCGATACGAGCTCCTTCTGTTGCCCGTAAATCATGTAGGCGGTACTCAATCTCTCTTCAAGTGTTATTGGGGATCTCATGGTTTTGCTTGGACGATTCGCCGCCGCAGATCAGACAAGTCATTTACTTTCTTGTCCTTAACATACACCCACAGGAAAAAATTGAGGGGAAGTTATGTCCAGTGAACGTGGCGGCCAACAGATCGGGCCTTCTTGTCCTGTCCATTTGTCTGGGAAATGGTGATCGAGCATAAGGGGGACAGCGAGAAAGTGAACTGAGGTGATAGGACCGTTCTTCTTCGCTGAAAAAAAAACAGTAAACAGCAATGGACAAGTTGGAAAATTGCGCATTAGCAATCATGGAGGAACCTCAGCCAAGGGTATTTTTTCAACAGGACGGCGCACCATCCCATTGGAGACTTCTCGTTCTGGAACTCTCGATCACCATTTCAGGGAGATGGACAGGACGTTTGGTATGTTAAGAAAAGATGTGTAACTAGAAAGTAACCGAATTGCGGACTGACGGATCCAATCGTTTTAAGAGATCCAATGGGTACAAAATTACATACGAGCTATCCAAGTCTAGGTGTCGGGATTTGGGACACAACTTCAAAATTATGCTACTGCTGAAGGAGTCAGTAGCTCTTAGAATTCCAAGATGAAAAGATGCCGACGAAACTATTCGGCATTAAATTCTAATTTCAAATGATGATGTCCCAATATATAAAACAATGTTTATTTATTTTTCTTTCTTTACTTTCTGAAGGTATCCCTGCACTCCATGCACAAGTATCAACCTCGACTTCACATTCAGAAAACCAATTTAGGTCAAAAGCATTTGGAACTGAATCCCAGCAACGCCTTGACGTTCGCTTTCCCCGAAACGGTCTTCACCACGGTCACCGCCTATCAAAACCAACAGGTTTACAAATTTTTACTCATTTCATAGAGCATTAACCTAACCTAACCTAACCTAACCTAACCTAACCTAACCTTATCTACTACACGAAGCATTAACATTAAGACCATTTTAAATTTCAGATTACACGGCTTAAAATTGCCAGCAATCCATTTGCCAAGGGCTTTCGAGAAGCAGCTAAAACAAGGTAAAAATCAATGTATTTCTCTGTCCAATGCTGTCTTCTTTAAAAATTAGACCAGTGCATACAGCTTCACTAACTCATCCCTCCCCCCTCCTCCACCCAAATCATGTAAACGTATATACAAGTACTTGAGTTTTAGTGGAAATAAGATGTCACAGCGAAACTTTGGAGTGTTGGTATTAGCATAATAGTAAAAGGGAACCGGTATTAGTTTTATTCTGGAGCCGGTATTTGGTGCACTTTTCCACATATTTTTTTCTCACAGGCCTACCACCTGGAAATGAAAATTATAATGGCGGAATGGTACATTCGCACAGGCGTACCACCAGGTAATGAAGCGGTTTCCAAAAATTTTTTTTTTTTTCTGTTGGGGAGGCGGTTGGTGGTCCTTAAAACCTTAATTACTCCAAAATGACTCTTCGCAACCAAACAGTTTCTTTTAAGGGAAAAAAATTCGTTTCAGTGAGAGGAGGCCGTTTATGTCGATTTTATTGTGTTTGGGTCGATGAAATAAATGCTACTCCATTTCTTCATTTTTAGAAATGCTTAGCCCATTTCCATGAAAAATACGTCAATGTATGGTTCAAGGATACCTCTAAGTACGAATTAATTAAAAAAAAAATCTGTTATTCTGTCTGGGGGGGAGGGGGGTGGAGGCTGAGAATTGTTAATAACTCCAAAACGGCTCATCAGAACCAAACAAGTTATTGACAAAAAAAAAAAAAAAAATTCGCCTTAATGAGAGAATTCCGTACATGTCGAGTTTATTGACTTTGGATTGCAAGTTTGAACGCGAAGGCTTACCCAATTGACATAAAAATACGCTCAGGCACAATAATATTTATTCGGTTCTGCTATTTGCCGTTTCGGACAAGGTTAATACAAGAGAGGACAAGGGCAAGGCTAATCTCTTCTATTAACCTTAGTTTCGGAGGAGTTAGCTGCACAATATTGGTCACATACATATGTAAGTACAGATGGAAATTTTTGGTCTACCACTCACAAAGTCCAAAGCTCAAAATTTTTTTCTGAAATTCACTTAAAAAATCATGATTCGAAAAAAAGTTTCCATCTATATATGTATGTAGGTGTGACAATTTTGTGCAGCTAACCCCTCCGAAACAGCAAATAGCAGAAGCGAATAAAAATTACACATACTTAGAGGGTACCTTAAATTCAGTTTTGCCAGATCAGTGGTTTTTCCACTAGATTTAGTGGATTTTGCACCGAAATTATGCAAAAAATCCACTAAATTCCACTAAAAAATCCACTAGATCTTACATCAGAACAATAGATTTAGTGGATTTTTCGTTTGAATTTAGTGGTAAAAAGTTTTATAAGCTGGCAACACTGCTTAAATTGTGCCTTGGCGTATTTTTTATATCAATTCGCTACTTTCACTTTAGGTGGCGCCGCCCTTGTGGCATTTACTTGAACGGAGCTAAGTAGGATTCGCCGTAGTTTAAATAAGGCTCAACACGTTGTTGTAGCTAAAGAAATGAAAGAAAAAAAGTAACAAATACTGCGTATGTAAGACTGCAAATCAAAAGGATGTTACATGCAGTAAGATTACATCTTTTCCCAAAAAATAAAGCCATTAGAAGAAGTTGGGAAGTAAAATTTACAATGGGGAAAAAGCCACAGACATATGTGTATCAACACAATTTTTTTCCATCATCACCTTGTAAGCATAAATTAGCAATGATAGGGTAAAAGATGGAAAATATTTACATATTTTAACATATACTACTAATAAAATGAAATAATATTCAAAATTTGTCTTTAAAAGTTTGTTTCACGTACGATACGTTTACATGCACGTAATTTTACGGTAAAATCACTATTTCTATTGTTAGCTGCATTAGTTTTGATAACATTGTTTTGTTTGTGGGTCATTAATAAGCAAACAATTAGGTCGTTTATTATTAGCAACAATTTTCATCTTGAATCTACTGTTTCATATTTAATCAACGAAATAATATTTTTTGGTATGCTAGCATTAAAACGAAAGATGAAATCAAGTGCTATTTCTAGCAGGTGCTTGCCACATCGACCACTTGAAAAATATACCATCATACAGATAAATATCACAGAGTGTAATATTCAAAGCATGTTGATGGAAAACGGATGGTGAAGGTGGGTCCTACTTTGGCCGCCATTTTTCAAAAATAGCAGCGCCATCTATATTCACTGAAAGTAGCGAATTGGGTACAGTCAACGAGACCGCTGAATCGGCCAGTCTATTGATGAAAATAGGTGAGCAGAGTGGGGATGTTCTTCGCTTATGTCAAGTGATCCACAAAGAACCCTCTCTCTCTCCCTTCCCACCCATTTTCATCAGTGGAGTGGTCTCGTTGTCTGTACTGTACGGTTGACTGTACACCTTTTTAGAGTTTGTTTTTTTTTCTAAAAATTAAAAAAAATGGCTATAATGTTCAAACCAGGTGACATGTACGGACCAAACTCAATAAACTCGACATGTACGGACTCCTCTCATTACGGAGATTTTATTTATCAATGACTTGTTTGCTCTGATGAGCCGTTTTGGAGTTTAACGTGTGCTCTTCCGCTCTCGAAAGAATTTTTTTTTAAATTGGGATCCTTAAACTATGCATTGACGTATTTTTCATGGAAATGGGCTAAGCCTTTTAAGATAATTTTTTTTTTCTAAAAAAACACTCATTTCACCGATCCAAACACAATAAAAACGACATGTTTTTTGAAAAGAAACTGTTTGGCTGCGAAGAGCCATTTTGGAGTAATTAAGGTTTTAAGGACCCCCAACTCTCCCCTCCCCCCAAACAGAAAAATAAAAAATTCTTTTTGATTCCGTTTCATGGTCTGGTGGTAGGCCTGTGCGAATGTACCATTCCACCATTACAATTTATTTTTTTCAAAATTTCAACATCTTTGCGACTCATGAGTTTTTAAGTCGATTTCAGAAAAAAAAAAAAAAATTGAGTTTAGGAAACGAACACGTATGCCTTCACTCTTAGTGAGTGATAGGCCAAAAAATTCAGAGGAATGACGGACGCCATTTCGGGTGTCTCCGAAGTCAACTGGAAATAGTCAATACAACTGGATTGGTGTAAACGGAGGACTCTGTGCATAGCTTCCAATGAAGAGTATTTTGAAAGGAAGATACAGTAAATTTTTTATTCCGCGACTACAAACTTCTGCAATGCCCCTTTTCAAAACACTTTTTAAACTTACATACCGATACTTTAATTAACAGATACTTAACTTTTTTTTTTAAATCTCCCTTAATTACAGGGAATCAAACAACGAGACTAGCACAATGTCATATTCGCCTACAAATTTATTAGACCCTGGTAAGTTTTACATATTATACTAAACACACTGGCCAAAGAAGTAGAACATCTGTGAAATATCGGGGATTGAAGCGGACCCAAAAGAATCTAGATAAATTTGGCGGGAGACCCACGAGCATGTCTCATCAAGGTAACTCAAGGTTTGGCTGATGGTGTCATGGCAAAAGACGGTACGCTTCACGAACTCAGTGAACATTATTGCCGACCAAGTCGGGTAAAAGGTGGTCCAATAAAATATTAAACACTGTTCTAATTCATGGCCAAGTGTGTTTAAGAAGTAAGTTTTGGGCTTAAATCATGATCCTAATCTTTTATAAATTTATTAACAGGTAACGTTCCTTATACCCCCTCCAGTACCAGTGGCAGCGCTAATAGTGCACTGTATCCTACAATTCTCTCAACAAACTTAACATCGATCGTCCCTCTTCACAGCTTTTCGCATTTCAATCGCATTCCAAACCCTACACGAATGGGACAATCCATGTGGATGACGTCCAACTTGCCAGACAACAGACTGGAGAACTGGCAGTTTCCAAAACCAGTGAACGACAAAACAAACTTTCCTGCCGTGACGTGGCCCGGCATGTCTAGCCAGACATGGACTTCTACACTAAACGAGACGTTAGCAGTAGCCAATTGGTGTTCATCGTCTAGAACCAAAAATTTAGAAAACGGCATGTGGCCTCGCGTTATACCGCTAAGAGGTGCGACGACGCCGGAGCAATGTTGGATTAGCAGCGACAGTGATCAGTGGAAGCAATCGTTGTCAGACGTCACTTGAACGATTTGTTTAGAATTGAAAAATCTACAGAGGGTACTTATTCGATTTAGCAATTCTTTGAAAAACTATTGACTGTTTCATCTCTCTAGTTTTGTTTTGCTATTTTTGATAAGAGGACACGGTGATCTCAAAATCGTAGATGGGTTTGTTTAAGCAGCATATTCTTATGTGAATGTAGTTTGCATTCACTGCCATAATTGATTATATTCTAACAGAAGGTACCAGAGGTAAGTGGACACTAATGAATCAGCATTGGAGCTTAATTCAAAACAGCTTGACAGTGTGTTTGAGTAATATCATCCTAAGTCTGTATACTAAATCATTAATTATTCACTTTATTGCTGTAGTTGAATACAGAAATAATTGAAATCCACAAGACCTAACATTCCTTTTCAATATTAATGTCCTATTCTCATGTTATAATGTAACTGCTTAAGAATATCAGCGTTTAATTTATTTCTTCACAATGTCTTCCTCTTCTAAAAGAAGGCCAATAGAACAAAATGGCCATCCGTTCCGATTTTGGCAGTGACATTCTGGTTAACAAAAATAGAATATCATTTTTATACGGTTATGGAACTTAATTTTTTCAGAAAATATATACATAATATTATGTACAAACATTGAAACCTATTTTTGTTAATTTGTCTTTTTAAAAAATGCTATGTTCCGCTAAAAAAGTTTTCAAAAAATGCCCCCCCCCCCCCCTAGTTACCATTAATGCTAATTTGATCAATATAAAAATAAATGCTAAGCAAACATTTTGTCAACTTTGTATATAAATGGATTAAACATTATTTCTAAAAATTTCAATTTCATCGTTATTTTACTAAGTTTAACAATCATCAAATTAACAAGAATAAGGTGCATCTCAATAGTTTAACGACTTGTTTTTTTGGAGGGAAAATTGTGCTTAAAAATTAGAAAATATTTTTAATATACAGGACGAGTCAAAAGTCGTTTGGTATCCAACATAGGAAGGTATCCTATCTTGGATACCAATGTACAGGGCGAGTCAAAAGTCGCAGTACACCCCGTCTTTTCGAAAACCTTGCAGAAATTGGGAAACCTGAATATCCCAGTAAGGTATGGGTGAGGTGGTCTATCTTTTATGGTATGTACCGAACATGGCCGCTATCTTGAAATCGGCCATTTTGAATCAAAGTCAATTTTACTTTCTTCTATCAGTATAAGGAAGTATTGTAATCACGAAAAATTTCGACCTCCCGATTTTCACTGATATTCATGTTTTAGGGTCCCTAGATTACGAAAAAGTGATTTCTGGAAAATGTGTGTGTGTGTCTGTGTGTGTCCACGACGGCGTCCAAACGGCTAAAGCTATCGAGACCAAACTTAAGATTATTATCTTCCTCCGGAGGTCTGATTAGTTTTCCAGTGAACCGGAAGTAACAGTTTACTCCAGCGCCAAAAAATAAATTTTGAAATATCTCGTTAAACATTGCGTTTATGAAAATTTTGAAGGGACTAAAAAGTGTTCCAATTTCAGTTTTAAACAACTTTTGTTAAGAAAATTTTTCAAAATTCCAACCGGAAGTATCAGTTCTACTCTTGTCAAAATCCAGTTTTTTGCTAATATAGGCGAAATAAGACGGTTGCTTGGTTGGTTTATTAGAAATTTTGGCGTCGACTACTAAGGTCATTTTGCGCCCTTTACACAAGTTTTATCTGTACGCAGCCCGGGACAAACACAAACATCCATGCCCACGGCAGGATTCGAACCCACGACCAGGCGGACTCGAGAACTAGAAAGCCTACGCCCTAGCTCTCTCGGCCACCTGGCCAGCGAAATAAGACGGAATAGGAAAATTTGTAAAGTATACCAAAGTGTTTATAAGCTAATTTGAAGTAACTTTTATTCACAAACTTTTTCAAAATTTCTATCGGAAGTAGCCATTTTAGACAGTTGTTTAATTGTTTTCTGTATTTGGACCAGGTCATTTACGGGTGGTGACCACACCTCATTTTTTTTAAATGGAAAGGGGGTTGTGTGATATATCAAATATATAATGTATTATCTAACGAACTGAAAGGTTCTGTGAATCAGCAAGACGAAGAATGCGTCTGTCATCAAGACTGGTGGTAGTCGTTTTTAGGCGTCCTGATCGGGGTTTTGGTGCATTGTTTGGGCCTTTCTTCAATATATTAAGTCAACCAACTCTGAATCACCCGGTTGACTTAATAATGCCATCGACTGGCTCTCCCTGAACTTTCAATCTCCAAATTTCAGTAATATCAGATTCTCTCAAATGCTGTGCATGAGGCATTGTTTCGTTGAGTTGTGTATATGCGAATTGTGTTGTAGGAAATTTTAAAATTAACTTTTTCACCCTATATATTATGTATGAAGCATCTTAAGTGAATTTTTCAAAAGAGTCAAGTTTTGAGGCAGTCAAATTTGATCCTTTTAATTTTGAGAATTTTATTTATTCCTTCATCAATAATTTTATTATTCCTTTTTGTTAAAATTTTGGCAAAACATGTCAAATGCTGACCAAAATTAAAATATTTTTGTAAGTTTTTAATGTACAATTCTGTCTCGAAAAAAGACGACTCTTAAAACGCACCTTATGTTGATATTCAACCTATATATTAAGACAAAAAGAAGCCATTACAACTAAGCAATTAACTATTACAACTTGGAGGACTTCCGAGATGACCTGCAAAACGTTAAGCTGACGACCAGAGTGGAAAACTTTCACACTATTTCTTTTGGTTCTCAAGTTTTCATCTATTCTGGTATGTCAAGTTTCCGCTTAATATTAAGTATTTTGTTATATAATTAACCTAAGGGATTTCTTCAAAGTAGACCAAAAACGGCTTTTCTAGATTAAAAATTGACCAGCCTTGTAATATTGACCGACTATATCTTCATTTCCACTGTTATTGCAGTTTTTTTCAATTTAGTCTGCGTTGCTGTCACCGTTATCCAGAAGATGTGACCTTGTCAAGTACCTTCTGTAAGTGTTCCTCTGTCAAGATGTGGAGGTCTGTGTGATGCCGCCCCACACTATCATGCTCCAAAACTATCTTTTTCAACCAGTGTTCCTGGTTCTCTCTATACCAAGACACCAAGAATCGATTTGAAGACTGAAGCGAGACTTATCTATGAAGAGCACTTTGGACCACCGTGGAGGTGTTCAGTCACGATGTTCTCGACACCTGTTCAATCGACCCATTCTGTACGGGGATGTCAAAGAGACACAAACGACTGTTCGTCTTGAACAAAGGTGCTTCTCATGCAGCAGTCTAGAGACAGCTTGCTAGGAAATTTAACGTGCGTGCTGTGACGTCTTGCGTTAAAAATCAGAAATGTGCCTTCTCTGGCTGATGTTAACCGACAGATGGTTTGTGTTGTGAAATGGAACCGATTTCAGAGTTGGCTGATAGCGCTGGATCTATGTTAAGTTATCTTGCTATCTCCGCCGGACTTGGCCTGCCAACTGCTCTGTATATCATTTCATAGCTTAGACCGTGTCTTTGGATCATCTTGATTGTCTAAAGCAGCTATAGCTTAAGACAAGGAAGGAAGGAAGGAAACTCCATTTGTCCACAAAGCAATTCAGAGAAATTGACATCAAGACTTATTAATGACCACTTTATATTGGGTGGGGTTTTTAGTAGCATTATGGTAAATTCTGGTAGTTGCTATTACATGTCTAAGTTTCTGCTTAATATTAAGTATTTTATTATATAATTTGTAGGCGTTGATAGCATGTCCTTTGGTGAAGGCATCGAAAAGGATCAGGTGTAACTGAATGCTTAAAACTTTATAGATGCTGTATGCTTCCAATTCGCCATTGACAAGAGAATTATAAGAGGCTTCAATACTGAGATTTAGGCAATGAAATTTGGCAGTGATTATAACTTTCTCCAAAAAAGAGGGGGGGATTCTTTTACAAAACTTAAGTTTTTGATATAATTAGGGTGAGGAAATAAATATTAGTTTGGAGGGCTCTGATGCAGGCATTAAGTTTAAAATACTTTTGCATAAACAGGGTTCCCCTAACCAGGATACGGGGGTTAGATCAGAACTGAGAAGGTCTACGCTAGGTGGTGAGGCCATGATAATTAATTAGAAATCTGTGGATGCTTCTTTCAGGTTGGCTAATAAATTTTTAGACTTTCTATAATGTGCTATAACTTTTGAATAGAACCATCTAGGAACTTCCTATTTGGTAGAGAAGGGGTTTGGCATACGTATGTTCCATTCATAATCTCCCAACAACAAACTGAAAACATGGCCAACAACATGGAGCTCTCGCATGAAGCGCTGCATGGCATCATGCTGGCACAAGCACATAAATTGAATGTGCAGCATTTGGAAAGAATACTGTCAACAGGTCCACATGTTTCAACTGGTATTTTGCTTTGCTTCCGGACACTAAGGATTACCATCATGATAATGTACCATGATGGGCGATGGGCTGGCAAATCCTGCCTCACCCAGCACATAGACCTGATCTAGCCCCTTCTGATTATCAACCGTTTACGGCGCTGCATCGTTCTGTTAGCAATAGACAGTTCCATAATGAGGATGAGATCAAAGAGTATCTAGAGGCATTCTTTGAAGCACAGCTGCTGATTTTCTGGTACAAAGGTATCAAAAGTTTGTCTGAGAGATGGCAAAAGATGATTGAGCAAGAGGGTAATTACCTTTTGGATTAGGTGTGTCTGTTTATGTAGTTATATCACAATAAATATTGTGTTCAAAAAGTCCAAAAACTTATTAGCCAACCTGGTTACTAATAATAGAAGTGGAGTTATGAGAGGAAGGAAACTCCACTTCTATACAAGCATCCACAGATTTCTAAGGTCAGTTATTTTATTTATATTAGCTTAAGTTCAGCAAAATGCACCCTTTATACCCGAATGCCTCTACCACCCCTCTAATATGATTTGCATATTTTATCACAACTGGCTTTCATCACAAAACGGGTAATTTTATATGCATTTTTTTTTTTGGTAATATTCAATGTAATCCAATGCGTCCATCCAGGGCCTATATGGCCAGAGGCCGACAAGTTGGGTCCCTGGATGAACCTGGATTAACAACTGCTGTATGATGGTCGTCACCCATCCAGTGATTAGCCGCACCTGATGTTGCTTAACTTCATAGAAGTTGCGTTTCAGTGAAAGCCCACAGCCTCTATTTATTTATTTATTTTTATTTTTTGCATATTTTGTATTGCCACAAAGCTAGTTAGACCTATCAACAAAACCTTACGCTTATAACAAATATTTTACCAAATATTCAAGATATCATGTTGGTTGCTTACCTTATGAGCCTTATTAAAATGATTAACTCTTATGAATCAACTCAATTTTTTTTGGAAGTGAATTTTTTTTATTGTTTCAAGTGCATCAATGTGATGCAGTCAAAGAACAAACAATGTAGGCTGGTCCCATAAACAATACGAGAATAATGCATCTAAATTAAAAAACCAAGAAAATATTGCACCCCTGAAGACTTTAAAAAAAAAAAAAAGAAAAGAAAAAAAAATTAAAAAATAAAAAAATATATAAAAACATATAGGAATATAAAATAAATATTAAAAAATATTATTAAGCATTAAAATGGTGATGAAAAAAAATATTTGATATAATTACAAATTTTACCCCTTTCTGTAAATATATATAAAAAAAAACGAAAGGGAGAAAAGACATCATCCAAAAGCTACATAAATCCACTGTACCAGCCTGTTCAACATGAAGGAGAAAAGTTTAACTCAAAGAGTGACTAGGTAAACAAATCTTTTTTTTTTTTTTTTTTTGCATTCAAATCAACATTTAAATTTAAAAAATATATCTATACGTATATATTATATATATTATGTGCTCTAACAGTAAATATTTCAAATCATCATAACCAAAATTAAAAAAAAACAAAACAACACAAAAGTGAAAAAATAAGAAGTAACAAATACAATCATGTAAATAGCTTGTATGTAATATTTGAATAGTAAAGGAATGCTTGTTTTCTTAAACAGTACAATTAATTCTTTCCTGGATTTTTTTTTCATTTTTTGTAATCATAAATGTAAAGGTTCAACAAATTTTGAGAAATGTTATAAATATTTTTAATATTTTACAAAGAGGCAGTGTTTTTTATTTATTTATTCATTCATTTTTTGTATTTTTACTTTTAAAACATGGTTTTGCACCATCATCACAAGAAAAAAGGAAAGAAAAAAGATAAGAAACCAAAGTTGAATAGGAGATCATCATCATCATCTGTAATAGTAACATGTGAAATTAAAATTTCAAGGTACAAGAGTTTTGCTTTGCAATAATAATCTCCACCTTCTTCGTCGTCGTCCGCAGTTTCTCTCTGTAAAGAATCTAACCAATAGTAACTATTAGGAGGGATTTCTTTTTCTCACCTGGCGTCATTGATTTTCTCTCCCGTCATTAAAATCATTCAAAAAGAAAAAGACTTGGAAGTGGTTGGGCGATTGACAAGACGCAACATATTACTTTTTTAATATCTCTCTGTCGTACACTAATTTTTCCGCTACTGTATATACAAATAATTACAATATAATACAATAACTCAAATGTCAGTCGGCCCACAATTATCTAGTTCGATACATTTGCATAAAAATCTAAGTAAACCGTCAACTTGGGAAGGAGAAGGGAATAGAAATCAGTTATGTAAAAACTGGTCTTACAAAAAACAACCTTTCATTCTCCCACAACTATGATTGAAATGCACACAAAAAAAATTTCGGTTACTCTATAGTAAGCCGTCTACCGTCACTTTGGATACTCTACCTTGCGGTCTACCTGATCATGGGAGTTTATAAAATAAAGAAGTAATTGGACTTATCTAGCAACATTGGATTCACATATACAGTCGCCCATCCCCAAGCTGGTATTCTACAAGCTGGTCAGAAAATTCAGCTACATTTTCCTGAAAACCAAAATGGTGGACAATGACTTCCGGTAGGCGATTTTTCTTTTGGTCACCAAAAGCTAAATTGATGACGTTATTACGATTTAAAGTATTTGAAATTAGTCGATTTTATTTTTCTTTAATGAAAACTTAATATGAGAGTTAATATAAACCAGCTCTCCTCAAGCTATTTATTTTCCCCGTGACAACCAGGTCCTCAACTTGTGATTAATCAAAAAAATGTTAATGTATTTGATCTTTACTAAAATACGTAACATTAATGGAAATGGGCAAAGAAGTAGACATAAATAATGTAAGTGTTCAAGTGTTTATCTTGGGAGAAAAATAATACACAAGATAAACAATTTACACAAATTAAAAAAAATAGAAAAAAAAAATCTTAACTATTTTTTGAAGGAGTCTTCCTAATTTTCTATCCACCTTTTGGAATTCCATAAACAAGCAAAAATCCACAAGCTGGTAAAGCCTTGGTACCAGCATAGCTGGCTTACGAAGGGACAACTACACTGTGTACATAGTGATGAATGGCTAGCACGTGCAAAACTTTGAATAGCTATGTAGATCCAGCAAAATATCAAATACAGCAGACTTGACTTAAAAATAAGAATTTTGAAATAGATGCAGGATACTAAAGTCGAAATGCTCCAGTCCCGTCTTGACGAATTTTGTTGGAAGTAGCTTACAAAATCTCTTCGGATCTCTTTTTACAATTTTTAACAGATATCTGCAATGTATGTCAATAATTTTCAGTAAAATACATTTGAACCTCGATATCTCAAATTTAGCGGAACACAAAATAATTCGAAATAAAGAGAATTTGAGATATGGAGGGTTACTTTTGAAATAAATAAATTTAGGTTGATAACAGTACAGTATACAGTACAAAACAATGATAACCAATACGCAGACAAAGTTAATAAAAAAAATTAAATACCTACATAGTCCGATAAGGAGAAACCAGTAAGAGATAAAACTGCATGTGAATAAGTTACGCTATGTACAAGCATTGGTAGCGCCTGAAATGCACAAACTGCACATGCTCAAGCATCTTGTACACAATCAAGACTTGTCAACAAGATCAAAATCTTTTTTGTGAATTTTTTCCGTAATGCACGAGAATGTCAAATTTTTTTGCTTTCGTATGAAAAATTCCTCTTAAAGAAAGAAATTTTATCTCTAATGTTTTTAAAAGCCTCACATCTTGCTGGCACACGAAGCCAAAATTCGACATCTGGACTTCGAAGCGAGGTTTTCCAAGAAAATGATTCGAGATAAGGAGGGAACATTACATTGAATTAATAGTGAAATAAAAACTTGTCGACATATCGAGCATGACTGTATGCTTTTTTAAATAACAATACTTATAAAAGTCACATAAAAATTATAATAAAAAATAATTATCATATCCCACAATAATGAAAAAGACTATAAAAACGGTCAAGCTGAATGCGCCGATTTTTCACACACCAGACAGCAGATCGCATACTGTAACGTAAAAGTGGCGGTAGACCAACCTCATACTATAGCAGCACCAAAATTTCTTATTATTTTAATCACATAATTTTTTTTTTTTTATAAATAACTTCAAGTATTGACATGTACATATACATTTTTTCAAAATGCAAAAAAAATTATAGCAAATTAATTAGTAAGATATGTATATAAACCGTTAAACCCCGTAGCTCAAATTTCCTGGGATTACAGTTGTTTCGTTTTAAAACTCCTAAGACGTTTTTTTTTTTTTTTTTTTTTTTTTTTTTAACTCCCATCGTTCGTTTATTATGCTCTGATATCAAAAATTCGAATTATATAAATTATTGACTTTTCGAGATAGAAAACATGGAATCAAATTTATCAATTTATCGATAGAAACATCGTGCACACACAATTTGATATGAATGGTTCTTTTGCTTATTTACGCAATAAACGAAGATTTTTCAATAAAACGATAACCGTTGGTATCTGTAATAGAAAGAACACAACCAGATTCTACAACGCATTCTCTACATAAAAAAAAGTAAAAGACTGAAGAATCGCAAAACTTAAACAACAAAAAAAAAAAACCCAAAGAAATATTAAATTCCTCGGACAAACGTTTACCAACAAAAAAGAAACTCGATACCAACTTTAGTCAATTGTAATCTGAAATTTGAGGGTTAATTTTTTCACAAAAGAAATACATAATTTATCTACAAAATCAGCAACAATGATAATTTAATTTGTACAGGCTGGATAACAGTTTCACTCATTTGATGACCTGAGAAAAGGGAATGTTAATGAACAATATTACTTGTCATGTTTATTTATTTTGTTTTTCCTTTTTAATATCCTCCTAAACTGGAATGGCACTGATTTATTATTACTATTATTGTTAACATTTTATTTTAATGATCTTTGAATAGTTTTTTCAATCGCTCTATTTCAACCTGCATTGTAAGACGAATTTTCCTTTCGGAATCGAGCTCCTTCGACAACTCTTCTATTCGTTCTCCATACATCGTGTGGCACTTGTCCAAACTCTGTTGCAAAGTTAGTACCTACAAGACAGTAATTTCCACATTATTAATAAAACAATATTGAAAAGGTCTTTGTATCACACCACAATTTATTTCTCTGAAAGCAATAAATTTGCAACTCTGGGATAGCATTGCCACAACCTTCAATAAGAAGTCTCCTTCCATTTCTTTGGCTTTATGCCAACCTTCCTAAAGAGCATGCACCCCCCCCCCCTCGATACCATTCTTGGTGCTGCTCATGCAAACACTTTTTCCACAGCACACACAACATCATCATTAGCCTTAAATTAGATTCCACAGAGTACATTTTTTAAAGGGCCAAACATGTGGAAGTCCGACAATGCCAAGTGGGGGCTATAGAGTGGATGAGGCAACGCAGTGAAGTTAAATTTTGCAATCGCTTTATGAATTCTACACTTGTGTGGGATTGCATGCTGTCATGCTGAAGCAGCCTGTTGCACAAGTTCTTCTTGAAATGCTTCTTCAGTCATTGCAGCATAGCAAAATAGGCATCTGAGCTAATGGTGATCCCTTTAGCAGCCACATCCAACAAAAGATACTTTGGATATTCCGAAACAGTGATCATGATCTTGACTGCAAACTGAACCAATTTAACCTTTTTCCGCTGTAATACTGGATATGTGCCAGTCCATTGAGTGTTGCTCCGTTTCTGGATCGAAATGGTTCTCCTGGCTTCCTTTTTGGTCACCATGAGCCCTTGGATCCATTTTGCACAAACACTTTGGAATACCCCAGTTCTCTGCATCACTCAACTGCCAAACTGTACTGCATCAACTCTCTCGAATCAGTTCGTCAATGCACTGCTTCATCACTGGAGTCACAACCGTGCAAGGGTGGCCACTTCATGCCAAGTCAGCGATATCAACCATTCCACCTGTAGACTTCACTTATTTCACCCATCGACTAACAGTGCTTCGGTTGACAGTGGCAGTTCTGTAATATTATGCAACCGATTAAGGGATATTTCCGACACGTTTCCCTTGGAAACGTGAAAATTCGATTGCAGCACGCCACTTGTATCTGCATCACTGTTATCCGCCATTTTTAACACTTGGCATCACGCTGCCACCTGGTGGCAGAGCTTGCAACTTCACACAGCAAAGGCAGAAGGCTCAAACTAGGATTATTCAAAATTTCAGCCAGGTAGCATTGTTCGTGTCGTATAAATAAACTATGGCGCAGTACTTTTTGAACGATCATTGTACAAATCTATTTTAACTTATTAATATATGGAGCCATCATCAGATTAAGATGTCAAAATTTCAATTTAAATAATCAAGTGGCATGTTCATTTTACTTACTTGATTCTTAAGTTGCAGCACTTCTTGGCGCATTTCCAAAATCACTGCAGTTTCTTCACCCGAAGTTCTCATCAAGCGCGCCTCAGCAACTATTACATACAATTTTTTTTTTTTTTAAATTATGTTACTTATTTTTTTGAAGATAATTATTGATAACTTATTTTCTTAATCAAGAAACAATATCAGAAAACGAGCGATTTTACATGGATTTTAAGAAAATTACCTTGAGGTAAGGGTTTTGTTAAAGTCTCGTCTTTTGTGACAGCAGATGGCTTTGGTGGAAGTCCATATGGTTTTGATTTCCCAGAAAGCAAGTGACTTTCAACAGTTTCCACTGAAGGTTTTGGAAGAGGAGGGCGCAAAACGGGCCTCTCCGTCGGCTCTTTCTTCAATAACTGAACTGTAGGTTTCTCGTGTACAAGCGTCGGTTCAGCTTGAACAACAGGACTATCAGTTTCATAAATGAATTCCTGGCAAAAATAAGAAACAAATATAATCATAGAACACATTACGTCATAATCTATAGTTCCAGCACACACACAAAAAAAAAAAAAGAAATTGGCACATGGATAAATGAGTAAAGTTCATTCAGCCACAATCTGACAGGAAACGGAACATTACTTATTCCTAGATTTCTTAGATCCAGGGAATCACAACTAAAACGAAACTGAATGAATCTGGCACCATTTGATTTGCGATTGACGGACAGGTTAACAACAATACTCCTGGTGTCGTTTGTTATTGCACCATCTCTATATGTATTCTTGCTTAAAAATAGATAATTAAAATCAAAAAATTAATTTATAAACAAGCAAGAGGACTTTGCGGTTTCAGTAACACTCAATAAACCAGACATCTACAATCAATAAGCACAAATATTACACATGCACCAGTTTCCTCAATGCAATTAACCAGATCTAATTCACACGTAAAATTTAATTAGAGCATTCATGATGATTCAACACCAAAGGTCACACTTGTGAATCAAAGCTGGCTGGCTGGGGGAGGCACGGGAAAATGTTTGACGTCGAATATAGTTATATAAAATCTCTAAAATCAGCCAAAAAGTTAAAACCTCTAATCCACAAGGAGGAAAAAGGAGGTATAAAATTGACAAAAATTAATATTGAAACTGTAAATGTTTTATCGGAGCTTCATTGGAGCCCAGCGTACACATGAAGCCCATTATTGTTTACAGCGTCCTTTGTTTTATTTAGATACATCAGCAAGGTCTAGGAGTGAAGTCATCTGCACCAGCCAATCATGTCAATTTACCCGCATAAGCAATCCTTGTTATTTTATTATCCCTGACTAATCACAAATCGCCATTTTAAGTTTTGTAAAGGAAAATGTAGCAGCTTATGCATGGATGGCCGAAGGGGATCCTCTATAATTGGTTGCCATTTCCAATTTTGTGGAAAATAAACATCTCAAAGAAAGCAAGATTATAACACTCTGCATCTTAATTTCTATAAATAACTTTCATAGCTATTGCATTAGGGGAACCATAAAATTGGTTAATTTTGCATATTTTAATCTTAATAATCGTCACCAATTTACTTTTTGTTGGCAAAAATCCCCAACCGAAAGTCATTGTCCGCCACCTTTGTTTGGTAAAAAGTTGCAAACTTGCGGAATTTCCTGACTTGTAGAATACAGACTTGCGGAGGGACGACTGTACGAGGTGCGTTCAAGTTCTAAGGTCTCCTAATTTATTTTTGAAAAACTATTGACCCTGGAAAGCTAAAACTCCCGTAATTTGTCCACACAGTCAACCTTTACCCGTAGACATTTTCACAATGCTGACGCCATGACTGATAGGCCACCGCCATATGCTTCTTTAGGAACCAGTTTTGTCTATTGGAAAATCGCTTGCGCCAGAACGGAATAAAGCTTCTGCTCATCGAGCGGCTTCTCAGTAGGCAAAACAGATCACTAAAGAAGTGTTTGCAGCGGCGATGCAATCGTGGCGTCAGTTGTGAAAGGCCAGAGGTTGACTATGTGGACAAATGATGGGAGTTTCAGCTTTCTTGGGTCAATAGTTTTTCAAAAATAAATTAGGAGACCTTAGAACTTAAATGCACCTCGTACATGCAAAATGTTCCTTAATCCTTGTAGAAATTTTCCTCAGTGTTTATCCTTGGTAGACGCAATCATACGTGGCACATTTAATTTCATATATTCCTGATCTTTCTACAACAGGAATATTATCCTTTCTTAGAACTACCAAAATGGTTTTGGATTGCATTTTCACTTCGTGCCTATTGAAAGTAAGCAAAACCAACAGTCCTCGAAAGGGGGGGGGGGGGGGGCGTTGTAGTTCAGTTAACGTTGATTATAATGAAGCGGTGATAAAATGTTGGTGTAGGACTTTAAAGCGCGTGTTAGTCTTTAAGTAGTCTAGTAGATTTTATTGCCGTTGTTACGGGCCGATATCATGACCAAAGCAAAAGCAAGATAAGCTTGAAGCATCAGTCAAAAGGATGCTAGAACGAACGTGCTTAAAGCAGCAGAAGCTGGAGCAATTTAATCGGCGTTTTCTTTTGCTAGCCAATCAATTGCAAAATATGCCTCAAAAGGATAAAGTAGAGCTATATCTGAATGCACTGCAGGGGCCGATCAAGGATAAAGTAAGGGCCAGTAAACCAAATTCTTTAGAGCAAGCGATGGCAGTAGCCGGCGGAACGAAGGAAGGCAGTAGGGAGCAAACGGCTGTACCGCGGGGCGCAAAAGAAAAGGCGAGCCAGGGCAAGCAAGACGCGATAGCAGCCATTTCGAAATATCAACCCGACGAACAGTTACTTAAAGAAATTCGTAAAGGGTACTCGCTATGTGAGTTTGCTAAAGCCCGCATCGCCAATATTAAATCCCCATACTTCCTAGAAGAGGGATTAGTATATAAAACGTGTAAAGAAGGCATAAAATGATTGCTTCCTGGAGTAAAGTCACTTATTCGCAAACTAATTGCAGCATTGCATAAGGACCCGACAGCGGGCCATTTGGTATATATAAAACCCTCAGCAAAGTCAGACAACAATTTACTTGGGCCACTATGTCAAAGAACGTAATGGACTATATCGCCGAGTGCCCAGAGTGCCAGGCTAATAAAGACGAGAAAAAGAAGCCACATGGGGACTTACAACCTTTGGAAGTACCCCCACAGCACTGGCATATAGTGACACTTTATTATATAATGCCACTTCCGTGTACCCTGAGGGGTTACGATGCGCTATTAACGGTCACGGATAAGCTCACAAAGAGAGTAAGACTTATACCGTGCCACACTAATATTACGGTTGAGGGAACGGCTAAGCTATTAGTGGAACATATCATTAAAATCTACGGATTCCCTCAAGCCATAATTTCAGATCGAGACGTCCGGTTTAACGCCGATATATGGAATCTTATTTTTAAAGCGCTAGGGACATCGCTCAAATTTTCTAGCGCGTACCATCCTCAGTCCGACGGCCAGTCCGAGAGGACAAACCAAACGGTCATTCAAGTTCTCAGAAATTATGTCAATATGGATAAGTCAGACTGGGACGAGTTCTTAGCGGTAATCGAAATAGCAATCAATGCTTCAGTCTCCGAGTCCTCAAGAATGACTCACTGATCGATAAGAGAGTAAAGTAAGTTATACATTCCATATACCGTATTTATTCTACTATAACGCGAATTTTTTTTGGCCTAAAAAGCATCTAAATTTGCTGGGTCGCGTTATACTAGAGGATAAAAATCAGCCCTCCGACGACTGCGGCCGATCGTCGATAATAACAACATCGTTAACAACATCAATAATAACTTCTCCCAAACATTGATACTTCTAAATAGGCCTACTTCCAAACTGCCTTGAACCAAAGCCTACAAGAAAGCTTATGTAGTGAAAATATTAAACTGAATAAAGATTACTTGTCTTTTTATTAAGAAAATTGATGTACTGTTGTGTTTTTTTGTCGATTTAAAAATAAAGATTTTTTTTTCTGTATAACTTTGTACATTTTATTTCTTGCGAGGAGTCAAAAATGGGGGTTGTGTTATACAAGAGGATAGGATTTTTGCCGATTTTTTGGGCCGAAAAAGTGGAGTCGCGTTATATAAGAGGTCGCGTTATAGTAGAATAAATACGGTACTATAAAGGCAGATATTTTATGTAAATCGGGACAAACCGGGACAATAAACTGAAAATCGAGGCAAAGGGCAAAAATCGTAACTTCCCGTCACCTTCCTATTAATCTTTCGAAGTTAACACTATTGCAATCTCGCTTGATCTTCCCTGCTTGTAAACACTGACAAAACCCAAAAGCACTGCAGGATTTATTTGCATTGAAAAACATTTATAAAAGATAAACGTTAATTACAACAATACGAAAAAAAAATTAGTAGCTCTTAATGTTACAGCCTTCGTTTTAAACATCTTAACATTAAAATACGGTAAGACATAGAATCAACTACCTTATGTGTACTTAGCTGTGCAGACAGGGAATTGGAATTGTAGTCGATGCTCTTCGTCTCTCTTACCCCGTGTAACACGTCGCCATTTTGAGATTCCAGCACTGTAGAAGACTGTGCATAGCATCATGCAGAGCAGAAAAACCCAGCAAACAATAAAAAGTAAATGAATAAAAGCGCAAGTAAAAAAAAAAAAAAAATAAATCCATTCTTAACTAAAATGCAAATTAAAAAAAAAACAAAAAAACAATAATGCTCACACAAATTTTCATTTATATGCTACAAGATGTCAAACTTATTTTAAGGCAAAAAAAAACAGACTCCCAGAAATCATAATCTCCCCTCCCCCGACTTAAATATGCAAACCAAAAACATGCACCATCATTGTTCCAGGCAAAAACAAAGAAAAATGCTGTTGCTGTTAAGGTGCCCCAGAAGCAAGTCACACACAAGTGCGACCATGAACGCGACATTCAACAGCAGCAAAACGCTGCAAACGCAGAAAGGAAAAAAAGGAATATCTACCGTGTCTTTCAAAAACAGATGAGAGGGCGGACGCCTGTGTGGATGTCGTACCCTCGTTGCTGTTAAATGTGTCAATTTGTCAGTAGTCAATTCTATGCTGTCAAATGCAAGTTCATCCACTGCATAGGGAAAAAAAAATATTTGTATTTAAATTGGCATATGTACTGGACAGAGCGAATGAAAATTAGCAACAATCAAAGAAGAAAGTACACTGCCGGCCATGGAAATCACTATACCTTCCTTCCATACTGGAAATTTATTAAACCATCACAGCTAGATGATAAGCATATATGAGTATTAGTTAGTCTTTAACATACGAAGGGTGCATTGTTCAGAAGGTGTAGAACCTCTTTTCGCAGACTTCTGATCACGGGTGCAAGCGGAGTCTTTAGGTGTTAAGCCGCTACTTCTCTGCCTTCAGAGGTCTCATTTACATTGGTATGGCCATGAGATATGGAAGCCGCTAAACTAGTCTTCCTGCCAGTTACTTTTTCCAAACTAGTGTGAAGAGACCAAATAATTGGTCTCGAACTCTGGCTAGACTACACAGAGAATCTGGGTTCGAGTCGCTTGGGTATTACCAATGAAGACATGCACTTGATGGCAGAAGATCGCAGGAGACCCTCCATATAGGACTGCTGCCCTTGCAATCCTAACGGTAAAGTAGATTTGAAAAGTAACACGAAAAGGCTCAAAGCACCTACGTTACAAGACCATTTCGGTTACATCACTTGAAACATTTGCATTGTGCCTTTGGTACTGCAAATCTTTTTAATTTCATTGCAATCTAGAATTTACAATACTCATTTCCAAAAAAGTTGGGACAGTGCAAAATATATAGAAAAAACAAAAAGGGATGATGTAACAAAACTTTCTCGCGAATACAAAATAGCAGATACGTTTATGAAATGACATAAATATACTGTGTACACCAAAACATTTTGTATCGTGGCCGGGACGTTTATTTTGAATGGGGGTGTTGCAACACGTTCCAAAATAGTAGGGACATACGTTGTAGAAAGCGCCGTTAGTAGTGGAACCTTCCGAATTGTTCGGGAATAATCTAGAATGATGACGTCGTACTACATTCCATATAAATAACAATTGCCATCCGTCGTTCAGGTAACATATTCGGAACGATGGGTCGAGGCAAGCCAGTTAGCGAAGATCTTCGTGTTCGAATCATTCAAGAATTCACAAACAACGTTTCTCAGCGTGCAATAGCCAGAAGATTTAACCTGTCATCATCTACAATACATAATATTATCAAGCGCTACCAAGATAGTGGTGAGATCACAGTTCGGAAATGCCAAGGTAGAAAACCTATTCTGAATGCTCGAGTTCTTCGGATCCTCCGACGTCACTGCGTCACGCATAGGAATGCTGCGATTACGGACATAGCCACGTGGGCCCGCGTTTTCTTCGGGAAGCCATTATCGTTGAATACTGTACGCCGGTGCATCCACAAATGCAAACTTAAGTTATACTGTGCACAACGGAAGCCATACATCAACAAACGACAGCAACGTCGCAGTCTGATATGGGCTCGAGCCCATCTCAATTGGTCCCAAGCACACTGGAAGAACATATTGTGGTCCGATGAATCAACCTTTACGTTTGTTTACGGAAATAATGGACGCCGTACACTCCGGACCAAAGACGAAAAGGATATTCCCGCGTGCTACAGGCGTTCGGTACAGAAACCACCGTCTGTCATGGTCTGGGGCTGTATTAGTGGCCATGGAATGGGAGACTTGCACATCTGCAATGGCACCGTCAATGCTGAAGTGTATATACAGATCCTGGAACAAGCTATGGTGCCATCTAAGAGGCGCCTGTTTGGATGACGTCAGTGTATATTTCAACAAGACAACGCCAGACCGCATGCAGCGCCCATAACTTCTGCATGGCTACGTCGGCAGCGCATTCGTATGTTGGATTGGCCCCCTTGCAGCCCGGATCTGTCGCCTATAGAAAACTTTTGGCGTATTATTAAACGAAAACTACGACAGCGACGACCCCGGACAGTTGAACAGCTGAAAACCTATATCCAACAGGAATAGGACAGAATTCCGGTTACGGTGTTAGAAAGATTGGTGTCATCGATGCCCAGAAGATTACAGTGTGTCATCAAGAGGAGAGGTGACGCCACATCGTGGTAAACGCAGTGCTGTCCCAACTTTTTTGGGAGTGTGTTGCACGTGCCAAACAGGAAAACCACCTGTATCTTTGTTTAAGCATATAAGATATGTGATCCCATGCCTAATTTATCGTTTATGTATTGTAATGTGTTGAAATAAACGGCAATACAATAATCCAAACAAATGTGTTGGAGTTCTTCTTATATGTTGCACTGTCCTAACTTTTTTGGAAATGAGTATTGTAGATGACCCCCCCCCCTTTGGAATTTAGCAATTTCCATGGCCAGCAATATATTTATTAAACTTTAACCGTACATTTGGAGACTGTCGTTTCCGCTAAATTGAGTGCTTGATTCTTTACTTTCATGTCATCTGTCAGCGTTTCCGTTGTTGGTGGTGCTGGAGCCAACGGTTTCTGTGGCTTTTTAAGTGGCGGAGGAAGTTGTGGTTTTTTGCCTGGCAAGGGAGGTGAAGGCTTTTCAGGCCGCTCTGGTTTTTCATCTATGCAAAATGGGAAAAACATTTTAGAGTAACAGTCTTCAAAAAAAGATTAAAATTACTAATTTTTAATCTCTAACACAATTAATGGATACAAATGTTCTACAGATACTCAAGGTATCCTAAAAAGGACCAACTACGAGGGTTGTTCTGAAAGTAAGTTTCGTCTTTATTTTTCACACGGAAACTTTATTGCAGCAAAAAAAAAAAAAAATACACCACGGCATCACAAACTATACACCTGGGACTATTTTTTGACATAGTCGTCACAGACATTGAGACTTTTGACGTAGTGTCCAATCAGTTTGAAGAAAGAGTAGCAGGCAGGCGTGCCCGAGGCTATCTGATTTTTGTGAGCCTTACTGCCTGTGGTCTAGCATTGTCGTCCGAGAGCACCCTGGTCTCTTTCGTCAAATGGCGGACCTGAGTTTGGTGAGGGTGTCGCAGTAGCGTGCCACATTCCTTGGAGGAGGAAATCTTTGAGAATCACACCTTTTGCGTTCCAGAACACTGTTGCCATAATCTTTCCTGCAGAGGCTGCACTTTGAATATTTTCCTCACTGGTGAACTGGGATGCGACCACGTCGTCAGTACACTCTGTCTACGATCGTGATTTGTACTCGAATAGCCTCTGGCACAACTGTCTGCTGCTACTCTTTCTTCAAACTGATTACACGCTACGACAAATGTCGGTGGCAACTATTAAAAAATAGTGCAAGATGTATAGTTCATGATGCCATGCTGTATTTTTTTTTTTTTTTTTTTTTTTTTTGGCAATAAAGTTTCAGTGTGAAAAAAAACCGATGAAACTTACTTCCAGAACAACCCTCGCATTTTTAAAATGGAATAGTAGGAAAATAATGAGAGCTGTTAAAGCTATTCTTGGAAGAGATTAATGTGTGCAATCGATAAATTGTATTTGATACGTTTCTTCGCGTTTTGCTTTTCAGACTGCACCCAATGACATTCTGAATAGCCTGCACATTTGCTGTCATCATGACCGACCACAGACGTCCAAGGATGCATACCAACTCATCTGCAACACTGCTGGCTCACGTAGATCTTTCATTCAACAGTTTTACTACATTTGGCCGAGTTGGCAGGTGAATCAGTCAGCATCGTTGGATGTCCACTGTCAGCCATGACAACAAGAAACGTGCAGGCCATTAAGAATGTCGTTATGTCTAAAAACACTGATGAGCAAAACGCAAGGAAATGTACCAAAACAAATTCCTCACGTCACAGACCAATCTACAAGAATAATTTTAATAGCTGTGACAGTTTGGCTGCTCCTCCATTTTAAAAACAGTCAGTCCTTTTTAGGACACACAAAAATTTTCAGCACGATCTTTTTTCCTCTGGCTTAATTTGCCTAGCAAACATTATAGAAGATTACTACACAAAGTAATCAGAATCTAGTCTTTCAACAAACTTAGCCTTTAACATAAAAACAAGCTAATGCTTTAACTGAACATTTAAGTAAATGCTCGGTTGCTCGAGGCGTGATAGTTGTCACACTCACGGTACACAAACAACTGCACAAAAACGACTGCTTTCAAGTGGATGATTGACAAGAGCGATGTATGTTTTCTAATACTCACAATAATAAGATAAAAAAATTACATTTTCAATAAATTATGTTTTCAAGATGATCCCAAACCCTACTTATACAAAAGTTCAGTTATTATTTGAACCCCTCCTTTCTGTTTGTAATAATGACATTAGAAAAGATGATTGGCATTTTACCCAACACTAATCCTGCGGAAGCTGACGAAAGTTTCAGCTTAGCAAAAAAGACAAAGCCGAAACGTCCAACTTCTGCAGGATTAGCGTTAGAGAAGACAATCAGTGTTTTACCCAATGTCGTTATTAAAAATCAAAGGACAATTTCAAACAAGAACAGGACTGCTAAGAGCAATAACATGTGCCTCACTGTCAATAGCAAACAGTAGTCGTCAATCTGACGAGAATAAAGAAACCGAGATTTTCGTCACTTTCGTCGCAATACCAAACACCTCAATAAAAAATTCATGACATGAATCTTTAAAAAACAAAAGCAAAAGTAAACCTTTCTTTAAAATTTCAGTGATTTTCTTTGGATAATCGGGTAAAGGAGGTGGCGCATCCGAGGCTTTTTCTACAACTTCTGTAAACAGAGGACGAGATGGAGTACCTTTATTGATTAGAGATGGCCTTTCTGGTTTTTTCATTCTTATCTGTGAATAGTGGGAAAAAAATTTTTGGTACATTAACAAAAAAATATTACTTGTGATAGCTTTATTTTAAAAAAATACAATAAAAAACAAGCAAATAAGTATTAATTAAACAGCACTTCTGGGATCTACTTCAGTCAAGTACAAAGCTCGTCAACACTTTTCAAATCCTTTCCAAATTTACAAACATGTTATCAACTCATCTCGAATAGAACACCGAAGTCTCCAGAAATTTCTTATATAAGTAATATAAATACCACGATTAAATTTCAGATATTGATGATGGTTGCTATTTACCCCAATGTTATGAATCAACCCTCCGATCAGATTGTTAAAAATACCGTATTTTCGCGTCAACACCCATGGGGTAAACAGTTGTTTATATCTCGAAGGGGGGGGGGGCCGGTGGGGATTTAGATGGCGTGGGCTTTTTTTTTTTTTTTTTTTAAACAATGACTGTGGATTCTGAACTTTCCCAACTGCTGTAACCGCCATGATAGAGTAAACTAAGCAAACTTGTCACCAGAGCCCAAGAGACTAGTAATCCAGAGCTTTACAGGGAAGATTAAAAAATTGAACTGCACATTGTATATACTGTATAATTAAATTACTGTGTTATACAGGGTGAGGCATTTATCTTGACACAACTGAATATCTCGGAAACTAAGCATTGTATGAAAAAATGTCCAAAATCAAAAGTGAATTATTTCGCGGGGGATATTCATTAGTGTTCGGGAAAACTCAGATTTTTTATGTAAAAATAGATATAATTTTATTTGTAATTAATTATTCTATTCTTTAAGTTTTTTTTTACTGTTTTGCAGACAGTGATTGTTGAGTATACAGGGTGGTCATAAATTATTAAGCACATTTTGACAGTGAATATTTTATTAACCAAGAAATGTACACACTTCTTGTGAACATCATTGAAAAGTACAACTCAAACAGTTTGTCAGGTGTCACTATCACCACCAGGCGGCAGCACTGTTTGGCGTAGGAACACAAAACGCGAAAATGGCGACCGTGCAGCAGAAAGCAATGTGCGTTCTTTGGTTTCATGAGCAGAAATCCGTGATAGCAGTTTAACGGCAATTCCGCTTGGAATATGGACAACCTGCTCCTGGAAAGGATTCCATAAAGCGGTGGTATCAGCAGTTTAAGGACACTGGAAGCGTAGCCCACAAGAAAGGTGCTGGTAGGCCTACCGTCAGTGAGGAAGTCATTAAGAAGGTGCGAGATGCGTTCCAACGGAGCCCTACGAAGTCGACTCGGCGCGCCAGCTTGGAATTGCGAGTCCCACGATCTACGATGATGAAAGTGATGCATAAGCGTTTGAAATTGTATGCCTACAAAGTTCAGATTGTTCAGGAACTAAAGCCCGAAGATAAACCCCAACGGTTTGCATTCGCGGAGTTCATTCTGCACAAAATTGATGTGGACAACACGTTCTTGGATAAAGTGGCTTTCTCAGATGAGTCAACATTTCATGTTTCCGGGCGTGTGAACAGACAACTGTCGCATTTGGGGATCAGAGAACCCTCATGAAGTCCGTGAACATGTTAGAGACAGTCCAAAGGTCAATGTGTGGTGCGCGTTGACTGTCAATGAAGTGATTGGACCATTCTTCTTCACAGAGCAGTCGGTGAATAGCATCACGTACCTTGACATGATATGCTATACCGCAGCTTGAACAACGACAACCAGATGTTATTTTTCAACAGGATGGTGCACCGCCACACTGGGGAACGATTGTGCGGCGATACCTGGACGAACAATTTCCTGGTCGTTGGATTGGCCGCGGGGGGCCGATGTCATGGCCTCTGCGATCTCCTGACATCACACCACTCGATTTTTTCTTGTGGGGATATGTAAAGGACCGCGTGTACTCCAGCAAAGTGCGTGATTTTGATGAATTGAAGGAAAGGATTGTGGCCGTCATTGCAACAGTGACACCTGAAATGCTGCGGAATACATGGCGTGAAATCGAATATCGAATGGATATTCTGCGAGTCACTGCAGGAGCACACGTGGAAGTGCTGTAACTTCGGAATATTACGGAAAAAAACTGTTTGAGTTGTACTTTTCAATGATGTTCACAAGAAGTGTGTACATTTCTTGGTTAATAAAATATTCACTGTCAAAATGTGCTTAATAATTTATGACCACCCTGTATATTTTTTTAATAAATGTTAATTAAAAAATCTCCACGTGATTATCACTGTCTGCAGCTAGTTGTCCCTCGCGAATAACTTTCGTGATCACGAGGATGTGTGTCCCACTATTGTTAATGTTCTTTCCGTGGTTACTGTTTTTTTTAATTTCAGACGGACCACTTCCAGCTCCTGGCTTGACCAGTCGTCCCTCCTTCTGGTCCTCCTCGTCCTTCCTAGCCTGCAGCATGGCGTTCAACTTCCATTTATCATTTTATTCCAATGCTCTGCAAATTACTACTACCCTGCCGTTCGATGTTTAGTTTCTTATTGAATTTCTCACTTTCTCGCGGCAGCCATGATTCTTTACCGAGCAGCATTGTTTTGCGGGTTTACCCATAAGGTAATAATGAAATTTCTTTTAATGCTATTTCAACAATAACGCGCATCAGGGACGCCATGCTGCACATTTTCAATCTTATTCCCCATTAATAATTATTATTTCGCAGTCTTTCTTTAGACATTAAATGGGAATTTTGAAATTTCTTTTCCTTATTCTTTATAAGGAATTGGTCTGTCTCAATTCTTTTTATATTTAATCTCAATTCGCTCAATGTAGCGATTAATATTTCTCGTTACAGTGTTTTGCTGTATTTAACGTACATTTAAGTATTTCTTCATTTTATTCCGAGAAATATTTTCTTTTGTAATTGAGATCGCAATGCCTATTCCTCAATTAAATCATATTGTATAGAACATTCTTTTGTACAGAATTTTTGTATTTTATAAATAAATAGCGCAATTTTTAAACCAAAATAAAAGTCTTTTAACGAGCCACGTTTACTCTTAAGTTTTGGGGTTCTTTTTTTTAAAGTACCACCCATTAAATTCTATTTATTTTGCTTCCCCCTCTGAACAATTAGTGGAAAAATTATCCCCCACTTTGTGAGATTGTACACAATATTCGAGAAATGTTTTATTCTTGGTGTTTTTTCAATTGATCCAACTGTTTAGGAGATAGAGGCCCTCAAAGTGTGAAACTTTTAAAGTTTCCAACCCAATTTTACCGAAGAAGATAAAGAGAGTGGGTCTGCAAACATTTCTATTCTATTATTTGATGGTCTTTAAAAATCCGAAATCAGAATTTCAAAAATTCAAATTTTTTTAGTGCACAAGTAAACTTTTGGGGGCAGCAGTCCTATGGAGACAAAATCTATGCGTGTGTATTGAAAAATATTGGATTTTTGAAATTCTGACTTCGGATTCTTAAAGACCATTAAAAAGTAGAATAGGAATGTCTGCAGACCCACTCTCTATCTCTTTGTTTTCATCGATAAAATTGGGTTCAAAACTTTAAAAGTTCCACACTTTCAGGGCCTCTATCTCCTAAACTGTTGGATCAATTGAAAAAATACCAAGAATAAAACTTTTCTCGAATACTGCGTACAATCTGAATATAGCATTAAAAACAGACTTTCCTATTTAAGATTTCAAAATTACCCCCTCCGCCTTTCACAATGGGGGGGGGGGGGGGGGGGGTAATTTTTTAACTAATGAATTTCCCCCCGCGAAATAATTCACTTTTGATTTTGGACATTTTTTCGTACAAAGCTTAGTTTCAGAGATATTCAGTTGTCTCAAGATAAATGCCATCACCCTGTATATTATTTACAAATTTACAGGGGAGGCCGTGGCCTGGTGGGCTTCCACTGAATATACCAATTCTGGAAATTAAGCAACATCAGGCACGGCTAGTCAATGGATGGGCGACCATCAGTGACACATGATCTTCGCTGACAGACCAGCACGTAAAGTTTGTAAACGACCTTTTGGGATACCATGTATAGGACATATGATTTCATCTCATCTAAAAAAGAAAACATATGCTTGCTAGATTGCACCGATCTTTCTCTGTTCGTCATCACTCTGTACTCCATCTTTTATCATGTCAGTAAGGTCTCTTCCATATCCTCGTGTGCTCTAAAAAACTGCCACATTCTCAATGTTCCAGTTTCTGGCCCATAATTCGATCACCGCACTAGATCAACCTCTTACTCCCCCTACGATTTCTTTTAGTTTCCAAAATGTGGGGGTTATCACTGGGACGATGTGAAGACGATAAAACATGAAAGGACGAGGCCTGACTTCTGAGGGCTTCCAGCGATATTTTGAAAATGGAAACCGATGAAACAAGTATATTGCTGCAAATGGGGAATATTTTAAAGGGGAATATCTTTTTATTATTCTATAACAAGATAGATGCTTCCTAAATGTTGTAAAATGACCTAAGTTCGCATATTTATTATGCAGACCTTGTATACACATACCACATGCAAGGAAAGAAAGGGCCAATCAGGGCTAGTCTTTACGATTCACTGAAAGCCAGAATAACTTAACCAATGAACATGTGCCCGATCCGATTGGCACCCACTAATTCCGCTCCCTTCTTTCTTTGCATGAGCAATATAAATATACTAAACGAGATTAAAATAAAAAAAAAAGTTAAAATATGCTGCAACAAATACCAAAACTTCCACACAACAATATAAAGCCTTCATTAAAAATAAATAAATAAACAAAAGATCCACACTCACCTCAGTTGTTGGTAATATTTCTACAAAATTATCAGGAAATACTCCTATTTTGTTATTTAGTTCTCCTTTCCACCACCCCTTGTCTTCTATCTCTTTTGATATGATGTTGATGACGTCTCCTTCTCTTAATGTAAGTTCATCTTCATTGCAAGCATCATAAGCAAACAGCACCTTTGCTTGTTCTCGTACTGCAACAATCAAACCAATCAACAATTATTCACTAAAAAAAGGAACCAATTCTCCCAATGCGCGAAAATATCATACGCACGGAAAAAGAAAAAAAAAAAAAAAAAGGACACTTTTCATTTGACGTAATCTCAGCATCTCCAAGTGTTACGACTTAAACCATGTTTAATCCACTAGCAAGATAAGAGGGAGATTCACTCAAAAGAGGCCCAGAATATTCTCTTAAAAACTCTCGTTAAGACGAAGCAATCTGAACGAAACATACAATGTGCCTCTTAGTACATGGAGCTTCTCTTTAGGGTAAGCTCAAGAGAAAAGTCTATTGGAACAAGCCTTGAAAAAACTCCCAACGTGAAATTGCTGCTTTTCAGCCGATATTCTTAAAATTAAAAAGAAATTAAACACTCAAACCACAAACGAAATAATAAAAGAAAAATACGATCTGAATATGCATTTCGGAAGCAAGGGCTGGTCGTATTCAGATCTTATTTTTCTTTTATTTTTTGTTCCTATAGCACAGCTCATTGGCTAAGGATCATCAGCCATTAAATAAAATATTTGGGGCCTCTTTCGAGTGAATCACCCTGTACAATAACTATTAAGGGCCAGCACTTCCAAGTCAAACATTGAAAAGCTAGTTGTAGCGTATAATCAATTTACCCGTAATGCTTTTAAATAAACATGCATCTATGTCCGAATTCTGTACGAATGTGAATATCCCTTTATGTACATTGTTCACAATTAGGAAAACTGGATTAATTATGGAATTAGGAAGCGCAACCAGATCACCAAATCATCCGGTAAAAATTATATAACTCAACATTTGAAATATCTGTTAATTATTGCCCTAGACAAATGTATAAATTTGAAAAAGGCAAAGATAAAAAATGTTTATGTCGAGACATTTCTTAGAATAACAAAATGGTAGCGTTTTAATAAGCAAACCTACACGTTTCGAAGTACAATTTCATCCTCAGGTTAGGGAACAACTACAACCAAGTCGTAGAATACTAACTCATGCTGATTGGTGGACATATATATTCAGTGGCGAGGACTCACTTGGTTGTAGTCGTTCCCTACCCTGAGGATGAATTTGTTACTTCGAAACGCTAATAGCATAGGTTTACTTATTAAAACGCTACCATTTTGCTATTTTAAGACCCTATCTAGTTATTCAATTTCAGCAAAGTAGACCATGATGCAACTACAAGACACTTCCCCTTGAACACCATTGAAATTTGGCCCTCTTTGGAGTCTGCATCTGGGACTTAGCTTCTGGACTTTTACAAAACAACGATAATACAGTCGAACCCGAATAACTCAAAGTCTCCTCCCCCAGAGCATTTAATTAATAGAAAATTCACTCGTTAATTCAAATTTTTTAATAAATCCTGGATAACTCCAAGAAATTTTTGGTTTTAGTGAATAGGTACTCGTAAATTTAAAGCAAAATCTATTTTAGAATATTTCAAAAATTAATACAATAGGGAGCAAATTCAATTCTTCATTAACTTCATATTACATGTTACACTTTATATATTTGGCCCAAAGGCAAATAGGGGACCAGTAACAAATCGAACAAAAAATAATGTTTGAAATGGGTTGTAGCTGTAGCATAGGATTAGGAGGCTTCTTTTACTTATGTGTTTATTTGCATGAGAATAGCATGTATATTCATGGAGATCTAAAGGTTTCTTTAAAAAAAACAACAAAAAAAAAAAAAACAACAGAAACTTGATAATCTACATTAGAAATAATGTTTTTATTGCCGTACGCGTTTCGATATTCTGTCATCATCAGAAACGAACAATGTCACAAAGAAAGCCGGAAGACAGTGCCCCTTATATATCCCCCTTCCTATCGCAGACCTAATGGAAGACTCATCTGAAGCGCTGACCTATGGTAGAGCTCTTCGGGTCATTTAATCCAACAAAAAAATCTATAAGGAAATTGAGATTAGAAGGTCGAAATGTTCGAACAGTACCCTCCTCAACAATCAAACATCCTTCGAGAGGAACGGCCTCATAAATTTCTTAGTTGGATTAAACGACCGGAAGAGCTCTACCGTAGGTCGGCGCTTCAGATGAGTCTTCCATTAGGTTTGTGATAGGAAGGGGGATATATAAAGGGCACAGTCTTCCAATTTTTCTTTTTAACATTGTTCGTCTCTGATGACAAAATGTTGAAACGCATAAGGCAATAAAAACATTGTTTCCGTGTCATTGTGGTTGTTTTTTCCATTAATCAGCATTCCTGGGAAAGTGTACGCTAAGTGTCTGGAGAAGAGAAGTCGGGAAATAGTCGACTCCAAACTGTCAGGGGAGCAGTGTGGTTTCCGACCTGGCCGAAGCACGACGGATCACAT
>JAHWFO010117782.1:1580112-1590421 GCA_023313115.1 Rhysida immarginata | reverse complement strand
CGCGACCCTAACGGATAAGCGGGTTTGAAAAGTAAGTAAGTAAGTAAGTATTAGCCAAATGTATAGAGCTACTTTCATAAAAAGCCCAAGCAAATATCGTGAAAATTCAGAAAGATGTCGCCGATAGAATAAGTTGAATTTCAGTTGCTCTCAAAATTAAAAAAAAATGATAAGAAGCTTTCTCCAAATTATTATTTTTGGACCGGACACCAGTATCAACTTCGCCTTAAGTAAGGTGACCAGACATCCCGGATTAGCCAGGACAGTCCCGGATTTTGACTTTGTCCCTGCTTGAAAATAAACTGCCCCGGGTTGTCCAGTTTTTTTCTCGGAAAGAGCATTTTCTCACATGAACAATATCTGGAAAAGTGAAAAAGCTCAGCTAGATCTAATAAAAATTCCAAGAAAAAGTTTTTCGTTTGTGTATTTTACTTGCTTTCTTACTTCCAGTTAAATTTTGATAATCAAAACACATCACTTCCAGAGTTCATTTGACGCAACTTCCGGTACACGGCCACATGCATTCACTTCCGGTTCCGATCATCGGAGTGTGTCCTGGTTTTGCCTTTTGAAAATCTGGTCACCTTACCTTAAGCTGACATGAACTCAATACGCCTTCATATCAACTTAAAAACGAAGCGATCACTCCCAGAACTTCGAAGTGCGAGTTATCGTTCTTTCTCACGTGATGCAACACTTACAACCTATTGTTCACTTTACACATGGGGTTTTGCAATTGTTAAAAACAAAAACAATCCTACACGTCGTCTTTTCTTGTCCCCACACAAATTTTCGTTTTCATTTGTAGGACCCTTATGCATCGTATGCAGACTCAGATTACTCATCCAGCTAAGATAAAGAACCCGCCTCAGGTGATGCATGGATTGAAGACAGATGGTGAGAGAAGATCACAAAGTATTGTGACTTCCAAATAGAAATTGAACGCTTGTGAAAAAAATTAATGTAGTCATTCCAATCATTGTAGAGGCCCTTGGTGCAATATCAAATTTTGAACATGTGCAATTTAAAGTGAACCTTTAGTCAAAAATATTTTATACATCTAAGTATAAAAACACTAGTCTGCGTGGAAAAAATTTAATATCTACCTTTATTTATTAATAAACAGCATTTTTAGATAAAAAATTATAGCCCACGGAGACTGACATCTTTCCCCGAATTCGCAAAGGAACACTGGAATTATGCGATGTCAAGTAGGCCTGCGCAAAACAAGGCCAACTGTAGATGAGAATGTGCAGTTGTAGCAGGCGATCCAGCTTTAACGAGGTTGAACAGAGGCAGCGGGAGAGAGAAATGGAAGTCAAACCAGTGAAACCGTTTCACATTCTAGTTTTTATGTCGACTTTATTTTACAGTAACCATGGTCAACGTTCAATGGATTATAAATATTAAGAATTACTTAGTTTTTCTCCGTTTTTGTAAAAAGTAATTAATATCGCCAACTGGGTAAAGGTTAACAGTAATCCATTTTATCATTCGCGCGTTAAGCCTAATGCGATCAAGTTCGGCGATGTGTTTTAACCTCGTTCTTTTTACCATAATATACGAGGGGCGATTGATAAATAAGGTCTCCATGGCTGTAACTTTTTTATTTGTTAACAGATTTTCAAAATTCTTTTTGTATCTTATACTCACATTTGTCCTCTATGTAATACACTATTCACTTTTCGACATAGTCCCCATCCCTTTCCACGCATTGTACCAATGCGTGACCAATTGGGTGAACCCGTCGGAGAGGAATTCCGGGGTTGTTGTCGACAAGACCGAATGGCAGTGTTTACCTCGCCGTCAGAACCGACTCATGTCCCTTAAGGGGCTCTTTCTTCTTTGGGAAGTGGTGAAAGTCGCAATGTGCAAAGTCTTTCATTTTTGAACTGCAATTTTTCATCTTTGAACTGTAGGCGCTGCAACGCCTCTGGCGTGTGGTGACTCGTGTGCGGACAGACGTTATCGTACTCCAGAAGAGGGTCCAAAGCTGCCATTCAATCCTGGTGTCGACAACAACTCTGGAATTCCTCTCCGACAGGTTCACCCAACTGGTCACGCGTTGGTACAATGCGTGGAAAGGGATGGGGACTATGTCGAAAAGTGAATAGTGCATTACATAGAGGACAAATGTGAGTATAAGATACAAAAAGAATTTTGAAAATCGGTTAACAAATAAAAAAGTTACAGCCATGGAGACCTTATTTATCAATCGCCCCTCGTATATAACAAATACTGACATTTCATTTTGAATTTTAAACTTACTTCAAATTGGTCTTTGTATTTCTGGAGCTGTTTGGATAGTATTCTCCTTGGTGTTTGTTCAGGTTGCCGATGAACGAAAACAGTCGGTATCACGTCCAGCTTCAGGAGACGAGGACGGCAGCCTACTTCGCCTCTTGCAGCCTTAACAATTCTCCCTTGAAATCTCTCATAACAGGATTCAGTAAAATGATCCGAACACATCCCGACTATTTCCCCGTTTACATTATGCAACCATTGCTTCAACAGTTGGTCGTAGACCTATTATTACAGCCATAAGCAATGCAGTAAACCACGTTATTTCTTAAAGCTGGATCGCCTGTTGCAGCTGCACGTTCTCATCTATTGAATTTTTTCCACGTGGACTAGTGTTTTTCGACTTAAGGCCGGTTTCCATTTAGCGTCGGTTCGGCGTAGATTAGGCGTCTGCGTCTTTTTTTGGAATTTTTGAAAAACGCATTCGTTTTCCAATTAGCGTCTGTTAAGCGTCTGCGTCGGTTCGGCGTCGGTCCGGCGTCAGTTACGCGTCGTTTCAAGATCTGGCATGGCTAGATTTTTAGGCGTCTTTTTGATCTAGCCAATCAGGTTGCGATCTACTTCGCTATGGATTCTGGGTAGTTATCTTCGCCGATTCAGACGGAGAATCATGGCTGCCGTAGCTGCTGTTCGCCGACACGGGCTCTCGCGACTTTTCCCTCGTGAATTTATTAATAAACAGGTTATAAAAATTTCATGAATCGCTTATTTATTAAGTAAAAATGATATAGTAATAAATTCAAAGCGTGAACTTGATCGGAGTGGTTGATATCTTCTTTTTCCATCACCTTGAGAGAGCGACAATTGTTTGCAGCGGCTCGACCAATCAGATCAGACCAGATTCAGGATAACGGTTGAAAGTCGCTAAAAGGAAAACGAACGCGCTCGCGTGCTAATCAGGGCGCGTCTCACAGGCGACGATTGCAAAAAAGGACGCCGAGGTTGAACCGACGCTAAATGGAAACCGACCTTCAGATGTATGAAATATCAAAAAAAAAATTTTTTGACTAAAGGTTCACTTTAAGAACTCGTCTTGCTATTAAAAAAACAAAAACAACAAAAAAAAAAAAAAACAAAAAAAAACCCGCCCTTGTTTGGAAATGTCAATATCCTCAGGCGCTACCTTAATAGTTCTTAGATCCTTTTACCAATTTTACGATTGTGACTCTAAACGAGATTTTCCACATTCATTTCTGTTCATAAAAATTATGTACAATGGGGATTCAATAAAAGCCAATTCCGTCCCTTTCAAACAACACTTTATTCCTCAAAACACAGTTTTTTTTACATATTGATTTTGCATTAAAAGACCACAAATCACAAAGCAATTTAAAATGAACCTTTAATTTTTCAAACACTTTTATCGTGCTCTTCATTTGCTAAACTGCTTTGTGTCTAGTAGGCATTGTTTACTATTTTAAAAGACCCTTCCCTCAAGATTTTTAAGTGGTTTTAAAATTGATCCCACCAAACCACTGAACAGTTGATCGTTTTGGCAAATGTTGCACGAAAACCAGCACTTTTTTTTTTTTTTTTTGTCCGTTATATGCTGTTGATATTACAATTAAAATCTCCTTGAAGTTTCTTCTTTTCTAACGACACGGAAATAAAGAACCAGCATACACACGCAGAAACAAAACTCAAAATGAAATGCTTTTTTCCCTCGTTATTTTAATAGTTCATTCGAATTTCAATTCCTTATGAGATGACCAACTTTCCACTCCTAAATCGCTCTCCTGAGACGACGAAGACGACGACGATATCGAAGAAGGCAATATCCTGTACTTGTTGTCCAAAGAGCGCACGGTAGGAGAGATCCGATTCAACTGAACTAGTCTGTTCATGTAAGATTCCGGCGGATACGAACTGTTTTTGATCAGCGACGTAGAGGCTTGGTTGAATATCGATTTCGTTTGGCGATTCTCTTCGTTACGATTATCTGGTAAGGCAGTGGTAGAAAAACTCTTTATCTTTTCTTTTTGACACGCTTCGCCAGTATCTGTGTCTTCTGCAGAAAGATCTGGCGGAACCGTTCTGTACATCAGATCGCGATTCATTTCAAGGACGTCATCCATCGGTCTAATCGCTTGGTTTTCGCTGCCAGTCACTGAACAATGTCCTCCGAAATTCTCAATGTTTTCACCTTTGCATAATTTCGTGTTTGTTGAAGTGGAAGCCACTGTTCGAGGATCGCAAGACAATGGAAGATCAGGATCCTCGTTTGTGTATGAACATTTCCTGCCATTTGCTAAAATTTCCGAAGACTGATTCATTTCTAACGAATCTCTTGTGACAACTGGCTCCTCCTGACGATTATCTGATGCAATTTCATCCGAGTCGGTCTTACCGACTGCAACGTCTCTTGCACCATTTTCAAGTTTAACGGAAGACTTAACTTCTGGAAGAGGTGGCAACTGCGACGACGTCGTTGTGGGTGCTGCTGCTATCGACTCGCTGCAAGTTCTTGTATTATCAGACTTAATCGCTGCACACATCTTATTAGGTTTGTGCATTCGCTTAGGCTTTGGGGGAGGTTTCTTTGTACTAACCTCGCGATTTATTATGTCAAACGAATCGTTTAGCGAAAGAGAATTCGATTTTTTAAGTCCCTCTTCACCGTCGGTAGCCAAATATATTGCATAAGTTTGTGCATAATCCTTTGGGTGAAGTTCTTTTTTAAGTGATTTATCACTTTCAGAAGTATCCGATCTACCACGAGCAGAGTCGCTATTTTTGGACGAGCTTTGTGTATTCGAGTCTTTCGCACCATTTACAAAACGCAATGTCTCGTGATCAAAAGAACTACTATCGTGAGATGTACTTGGCACGTTTTTGTCCGTATAAGAAGACTGACGGCTTACTTCGCGAGACGTACCCGAAACCGCTTTGCCTCCGCTGCGGAATCGGTCTTGGTTCCTACCGCACTTGCACGATTTTTCTGCATCCAACGGCGGATGCAGTTCCCAATATTCTTTGGGTAGCCTCGTTAAAGAGCACTGGTCTTTGTTTTTATGAAGTCTACGATGACCAGGAGAATACTGCATAGGCCACTGCTCGTCCACGGGTGTCAACAACGAACATTTCTTCTCCACTTTTACACCCTTCCCGTTTCCATCCTTAGACTGATCATCCACCACGTCATTTGCAATGCTTTCAACATCCGTCTCTTCTGAAGTGGAATTGCAATACTTTCTTCTACAATGTTTCCTTTTGCTTTTTGGTTTCAGATTCTCAGAACACTGACCTCCGAAGGAAAGGCTTTTCTTGTGGTGCTTGTCGCCTTCCTTACGCTTTAAAATAGGCTGCACTTCTTTTTCACGACACTTGTTACATACAGGATCATCGGTGCAAAGGCATTCTTCGTTAGCCCATAGTGAGTCTTTTTCTGCTCGATCCTGTTTACTTTTTACGGATGAATCGACGTATTTCAGTAATTTTGCATCGGGCACAGACGAGGGGCATTTGTTGAGAAGCTTCTGAACAAACAATTTCGTAAAGTTAGGAGCGTTTAAAATCGTACTGTTTAAATTCCTGGCAAATTCAGAACAATTTTGCGTTAGTGCGTTATCTTTACCAGGAGGATTCGTTCGATCGTGACATGCTGCACTTTCTCTGCATCTACTGCTTTTATTATTTTTTGGATTTATTAATTCCTCCGTTCGATCCTCTGTTACTAGATCGTCAGGTTTTGATTCAAAATTTTCGTTATAGTCTTCGTTAGCCGCTGCACTTCCGTGATGCTTTCGGCAGTGATCACACTTCAGAGAATGCTTTCTTTTACTTCCGTGCTTATGACACTTCTCAGTTTTCTGAGCGACGTGGTCTTTAGTTACGATGTGCCTTGGCGAATGCTTGAAATCTTCATCTGCTTCCGAGACTTGTCCGCATACTTGAGCGTTCTGATTTGATTTGATCTGCATACTTAAGCAGTTCTCATATTGATTTGATTTTAAGCAACATGGTAATCCACATACAGAACAATATTTCTTTGGAGAACTTTCCGACGGACAGGGCTTGTAAACGTCTTGCGGACAATTCAATAAAATTCTATGGCTCTTATGTTTAGGACACACCCCGGTAAGAGAACAGTGAGTCTTTGGTGCGATAGGTTCTTCTAGTGAACTTTCACTGCTTTCGTCTTCAGGGCAAACTGGAACTCTCATCAAAGAGCAGTGATGTCTCAGATTATCGGGAACGATATTCATGTTGTTCGAAGCAACCTCAGTTACGACTGAACAATCTCTCGTGCAATCCAAAGCAGTTTGCGTTGCTGCATCCATTACTAGACATAACTTTTCTGGTGAAACTGTCGATACAAATTTATCACACTTCTGATTACACACTTCCGAAGCTCTAACACCTCTGTTCGTTACAGTTTCGTTACCGCATTTTGTAGTCAATTCAGTTTCCTTAACGCAACATGCGTCTTGCTGTTTCTCAATGTTATTCTCCGAAGGATTTTGCTCTTCCTCGTCAGATGCACACTCGCTCACTCGATAAACGGTGATGACTTTTATTTTTTGAGAATTTTTTGATTCGTCCGTAGCTGTAGAGTTTGACGAATCTAATATACACTGCGGATTGCTCGTTTCAACAAATCCACAACTCGAAACATTATTGGTTTCCGAAGTAAAAAGTTCAGGAGGTATTCGAATCACATTGGTTAAATAAAGATTACGAACCATTCCAGCAGGGAGACGATCATCCAACACCCATGGATTTTCTTTGACATGGGTGCAAGATTTACACGTACCGTGATCCACAACCGAACTCGTAGAATTTTTACAGTAAGGACACAAAGCATTAGCGCAATTTCTAACAGTTTGATTGATCTTACTGTTTTCCGAAGTCGCAGCCATGCAGCCAGCTTTAATCATACAAGTCGAGCATTTACAACAGCTGGATTCCGATAGGCTGACGTCAGCTGAGCACTGCGAACAGACAAAAGGACGTAGAGCGCTGTAAGACTGTTGACAAATGCTCCTTGAATCGGCAATGCTTTGTGAACAACTTTCGCATTCTTTGACTGACGACGAATCGAGATCAAATGGACAAATGCACACCGAATGCGATTCAGAATAGCTCGAACTCTGTCGTCTTAGGCATGCTTGAAGTTGGCACGCTTCCGAGGCGCACTCGTGCAGGTTATTTTGCAGATTTGGAAGGGACGAGGTTTTCTTGCTGCCTAAGAAGAAGAACAGTTTATTCAGAATTTGGTCAAAAACGTTTGGAATTTCCGACTGAGTGGACGGCGATGGACAACATTTCTCGTCGTTTTCAATATTATGCGCCGGAAAGCCGCAAGCAGCGATAGCATTGTGAACGTCGTCCCAGGCCAACTGTGAACATGAAGCAGCATCGTGACATGGGGATTGAAGATCCGCATCATTTTTCGAGAAGCAAGATTCATTTCTATCTTCACTGACGGAATTGTAAGCATCGCAAACATGGTCTGAAACTTCAGCTTCTTTATGAAGACATTTGCATGATGAACGCGGCTGTACCATCCGTTCGCATGGTGTATGAACAATAGATGATTGTTTCCGCTTAGGATGAACTCCTGCAGACGAGCATGGTTCAACCGTTTCCGAATGCGTAACATGATCTTTCGATGCAGTACAAGTCGCAACAAAATGTTTTTCGGGAGAAGAATACATTTGTGATTGAAACGGAATTTTACAATCTCCGTCGTGAACATTTAAAGCTGACAAAGTTAATGTCTGACATTCGCAATCGCAACAGACTTTCACCGGAGAACTTTCAGCAACGCCACATTCGGCGATCTGACTACCTTTATCACAAGTTCGTTTCATACACTGAGTCCCTTCGCTTCTAAGCTTTGGCTTATGTATATCATCTGCATTTTCGGTGAAAACGCTCGTAGCCACGTTCTGACATTTACAAGCTCGATGTGCAACTTGGTCTTTACAATCAGTTTCTTTACCACGTTCCTTTCCAACATAAAACTTATCGTGACATCTACATATTGAAATTTCTTTATTTGCAGACGATACCTCATGGTCATGACTGGCAGACGATGCTTCTTCACATGGAGGTACTTCATTAATCAGTTTTTCCTCAGCTCTTTGAAATGAATCGCTTGACGAAGCAAAGCATTTACATTTACATGAATTTGAAGGTGTACTTTCTTCAACCGAATGGCCTAACGGAACTTCTGCCGCTGGGGAGCCAGATGGGGCAACTGTCTCTGTATTTCGGTCATCTGAATGAGCACACGGCTTAAAAGCATTGCAGGAGCAGGAAATATCTTTTTCAAAGCCAAAACTCGAATGCGCGTCTGCAATTTTCTGCTTTAAACAACTTTCGCAAGTATAAGCACCAGTTTTCCTATGAAAATCCAATAAACTCGGGCAAATAGAAGCACCCCTCAACAACGAGCAAATACTTACGTCGGGGTCCATGTGCCGTGCAAGGTAGGGACACATTGCAAGTAAGCTTGCACATGGACACTGAGGGCACAAACCAGAATGCTGATGTCCGTCTTTACATACGGCAGAACTTCCTTGTGTCTGAGAGTCAAACTGATTGTGAACTTGGCAACTGCGTAAACAATGCGTACATACCCCAGCATCGGTATTTACAGAAGCAGCTTTATCGACGCTGGAGCCCAGTTTTCGGGATGCTGCATCATCACATTTTGGACAAGATTTTACGTTATTATCTTCATCAGCTGAAATACATGGATTTTCAGCCATTTCCTTAGTTGAGAGACAAGGTCTCGAGATAACGCTCTTTTCATCAGTTATGCATGGCTTTACGTTTAATTCTTCTGAATGCTCATAAGCTCTAACATTAGATTCCTCGTTAAGTTCACAAATTTTTAATACTTGATCCTCCGCTTCTGTTAGATTAGTTTCTTCATTTGCTACGCAAGGCCTTACAGTCGTCGCCGTTGTCAAACAAGGTTTTACCAAACTTTCTTCACTCGATTCACACGGCGACGCTGGAATTCTTTCACACATCGTGCAAGTCTTCACAAATGATTCCTTGCTAGCAATAAACGGCTTCACGTTGTTCTCTCTTGCTGCATGTGGCCTTAAGCAAGTTAAACAAGTCGACTGACCGACTTCATCCCTTGGCACACAAGGTCTCGCATTCCTTTCACTGCTTGGCGCGCACGGATCAATTGTCGTAGCATCGCAAATGGGGCGTTGCTTTTCTACCAGCGCTTCACTACAGGGTATGCGTGGCCTCTTGGCAGCTTCTCTTGAACAGACTTTAATGTACATTTCATCACTCTGTGCACAAGGCCTGGCGTCGGTTTTGCCCTTCAGACACGGCCTAATAGCGTTTTCGTTAGTTGGTGCGGAAGATCTAACAGCGACCTCTCTTGTTGAAGTTGGTCTCCCAGTCGTTTTCGTAGTTTGTACGCAAGGCACAGCGGCAGTTTCTGCAACCAAAACTGGTCTCCCAGCCTTTTCTGTACAAGGCGTAATGATAGCTTCTCTTCTAGACGATGGTTTTACGGTCCTTTCGTTACTTGACGCATAAATATTTGCTTTTTCTTTGCATCGTGCACAATCGCATACTTTTTCTCCAACAGGTTTATATGCAGTTAATTTTTCTCCGTTGGCTGCACATATATGTGGTTTTTCACTATTAGAGACGCATACTTTTTCTCCATTGGATCCATATACATGTGTTGTTGCAGTGGCAGATTCGGGAAAATGCACCTTTTTCTCACTAGGTAAAGATGCACGTACTTTTTCTCCACTGGATCTGCATACAGGTACTTTTTCTCCACTAGGTGGACATATGCAAACTTTTTCTTTGATGGATTCACATACACGTACTTTTTCTCCACTAGGTGGACACACACATACTTTTTCTCTGTTGGGTTCACATACACGTACTTTTTCTCCACTAGGTGGACACACGCATACTTTTTCTCTGTCAGGTTCACATACATGTACTTTTTCTCCAATACGTGCACATACATTTACTTTTTCTCCACCAGGTGGACATACGCATACTTTTTCTCTGTCGG
>JAHWFO010117782.1:1524768-1580102 GCA_023313115.1 Rhysida immarginata | reverse complement strand
TTTTTCTCTGTCGGGTTCACATACACGTACTTTTTCTCCACTAGGTGGACACACGCATACTTTTTCTCTGTTGGATGCACATACACATACTTTTTCTCCAACGGGTCGACACACGCATACTTTTTCTCTGTCGGGTTCACATATACGTACTTTTTCTCCACTAGGTGCACAAACATGTACTTTTTCTCCACTAGGTGGACACACACATACTTTTTCTCTGTCGGGTTCACAAACGCATACTTTTTCTGCAATGGGTGCACATACACGTACTTTTTCTCTGATGGATTCACATACATGTACTTTTTCTCCAGTGGGTGCACATACATGCACCTTGTCTCCACTGTGTGTGCACACACGAACTTTTTCTCCACTGGGTGCACATACATGTACTTTTTCTCCATTGGGTGCACATACACGTACTTTTTCTCTGCTGGGTGCACATACATGCACCTTGTCTCCACTGGGTGTGCACACACGAACTTTTTCTCCACTTAAGGCAAATACACGTGCTTTTTCCGTACTCGTCGCACATACACGTACTTCTTCCCTACTCGTTGCACATACACATACTTTTTCCCTGCTGGGCTCGCATATATTCGCCTTTTCTCCACTGGGTGAACATACACATACTTGTTCTTTGCTAGTAGCCGATACATATATTCTCTCTACACCAGGTCCATATACATACACCTTCTCTCCACTCAATTCACAAATACGTACGTTTTCTCTGCTAGGTGCACCCACCCGTACTTTTTGTTCGCTCGGCAGGCACGTGCGTACTTTTTCTCTACTCGATCCACAAATATGTACTTCTCTACTCAAGGCACCTGGGGTCACTTTTTCTGTACCTGATGCATAAGTATGCTCTCTTTCACCAGCAACGCAGATTCTTTCTTCACTAGGCGAACATATACATACTGTATCCGGTTCGTAAGCGCGCACAGTTTCTCCTTCTGGTGCACATATCCTTACTTTTTCTTCCTTTTGTGAATGTACTTCGATCACAGTTATATTACTTTCTGAACAAGATCGGACTCTAAATTCATCAGCACCAGACTCTCCTTGACGGCAAACTTCATTCTCCCTGCAAAGCCGTTTCACACAAAAAGGGCAACGGGATGCGGATTTATGGTCCTCTTTTCCTTTTTGACTGGATTTACATACACAAGCCAAAACGTCATCACAAACTTTTTCCTTCTGCTGTAACTTGCTGGAAACGTCCATTATGCTTACTTCCATTACATTCTTACACACACTGCACGTTATCTTTCGTCTGTTGACGGGAACGTTTCCCGACAACGAGAGCAAGTTCCTCAAGGCGGGTGTAGTCACGGATTTGTCGACGTTCACAAATTTGTTTCCCTCGTTTACTTTAGTCTGGTTATCAGATCCTTCTCTGGACTTAACGGAAGATGAATATGCGTAATTTTGAACATTTGCCGTTAGATCTTCACAGGCATTAGAGCGTTCTGCATTAGAATCCTCGCAAGTTGGCACAAAGGCTCTCTTGGCCAATTCGCTTTTTAAAATCAACTCCTGCTTTGATTTGATAAAATTCTTACACGACGGATTAGCACATTTTACGAAAGCGGGTTCGGTACGCGGCACTTTGTCTGGCGATGAGCAATCCTTTGACTGCTGATCGTTCGTCTTTTTAACAAACGTTGAGTAACATTCATCGTCCGATTCTACAATTTTGCGTTCTAGCTTCTGCTTGTTGTGCAAATATTTCAAACGAGACGGGTTGCTCTCTTTTTTTATGGATTTTAAAGATTTGGAATCCGATTCGCTCGTCGTTTTTGGCGAGTTCTTCGAAACTTTATAGGGAATGCAATGAGGACATTTTCCCACGAGTGGGCAACGTATTATAACGTATGGTACATGAGGCTGAATGTTTTCCTTCTTCCAAGGTGGGTTGTGACCACATTTTGCAGTCTGTTTAGGAGAAGTACTTCGAACAACAGCAGATGAAATGTCGTCGATATTAACTTTATGATTGCAAGAAATTTTACCAACACGCATCTCTCTGCAGACTGAACAAGGCAGATAGATCCTTTTCTCTTCTTTTCCCAACGGGTTTATGGTACGAGATGGAGAGTGAGTATCGGTGTCGTGAATTTTGGCATCCTTTCCAACGTGCAAAGGTGGTTTACTTTGTTTTCCTTTGCAACTACTTTTATGTTCGTGAGAATATGAAGCGAGCGAAGATCTGTACTGCTGAGTATCGCATTCGTTTTCTCCACGCGTTTGAGCGTATCTTTTCCTATTGTCCAATTTATTTTCTTTTAAATCCTTATTGGGATAAAGAAGCGCTGTCGTACTGAGACGCTGATAGTTTTCTTCTTGCATGTTACCGTCATTAACAAAAGACTCTAACGGGCCGCAAAACAACTTCTTCGGTGCTTCGTCCTTCCTGTCCTTCGATTTCACTTGATTAATGTACTCCGCAAACTTCTTTGTATATTCGCTGAGCCAACTAGGTCCTGCGTTATTTAACGGAATCTCGTAAAACAAACTGCAGTCGGGACAATTCCAATCGCACGGCAAAGCAACTGGCAAAGGACACGAAGAAATGAAATCGCTCCTTAAAGTTTTACATTTTTCTCCTGCATATAAAGAACCTGGCATGTACAACTCTGAAAATTCCGCCTCTCCTTTGCATTTAGGATCACTCTGAGCCAAAGCATCTACTTGCACGAGCGGAACATGTTCTTTATTCCTTCCTAGCGCATTGCCGACGACGACGGAATCGCTATCAAAATTATTTTTTGGTTTCCAACTAGAATCCAGATTCACGGGACTTTTAACCGTTCCCTCGCTCTTGGCATGATGCAAGGCCTTTTCTTTCTTCTCTCTCGCGTTCAGGTTATTCTTGCTTTGCGGACATTCGTCGTTATAATGTTGGTTACCTTTATCAGCATCCCGTTTTCTTTCTTCGGTCCTTCCCACAGGACAAGCTCGTCCGTTTGCTACGAAACAAAAAGGAAAGCAGTTCTTTTCTTGTTTCATGTCACACGTGCAGTCGTCGAATGCCTTGCTTTGAAGAAAATCGTAATCTGGTTCAGGTATATTAACCAAATTATTCACTATCTTGTTACGACATTGCCACATTTCGACATCTAAGGCCGATTTATCCATCTGCTCTGAAAAATCTTTCTTATTGTCAAAATTTAACTGCGGAGAGCACATGTATAGTTCTCGTTTCGAGTACATTGGACAGACGATAAACGTTACACCTGCTGTAGGGTCTTTTGAATCAATGTTTTTGTTAATATTCGTCTTCTTAGGTGAATCTTTTTTCGCTTTAATACAATGGCAGCACACGTAATCATTTAGAAGAGATCTCTCAGCGACGAGCCCAGATTCTTTTTCCGCAGATTCTTCACGTTTCCATTCGAAATCGGAATCCAGATCTTTCAACTGTGCCAACTGATTTTTTAAACAGGCTTGTAGTATTTCAGTCGAGGAAAAATTTTTACTGCATTCGTCACAAAGATTTTGTTTCAAATCAAAATAAGAAGTTGACCGCCTTTTTTCATTTCTAGGAACGTCACCAGGCTTGATAAAGAGAATATGCTCGCCGTCGCTACATTCTTTACAAATCTCGCACATACAGCAGAGATTAGGTATGGTTAATTCAGTATCACGACCATCGCGCTCGCTTTCAGGACAACTTTGTTTTGGACGCTCAATATTTAGCGATTCCGAACTCTCGCGTAGTTTTTCACCGGAAAGATCCTCGAGAAGAAGATTGGGACCATTTTCCGCTTGTCTCTTTTCTTGCAACTGCTTATTAATTATAAAGAAACGTTTTGCTTTATGGCCCGCGCTATTTTGATGATCACTCTTGCTCTCTGCTCGCCGAGCTCTTGGATTAGAACACACGTACATCTGAACTTTTTCAGGCAATGTCTGTGAATTACGTTTTAGTTCTTGGCCTTCATTTTCACGTATCTGCAGTAGTTCCTCCTGTTGTCTCGAGCCACGTTGATTTTTTGAGCATGGTTTACAAACGCATATCAAGTTCTCTTCATCCGTTTTTGTATCTACACGAGAAGACTGCGATACGGTTGCCTTCTGTATGCGACTTTCAGCAGTGGGGTCAGTTCTCATACGTGCATCTTTTTTCCCTCGATTTAAACGTGTAGCTGCCCGTTTGTGTAAATCTGGCTTGTCGGGAAGTAATTTTTGCGGACGTTCTAAAATCAATACAGTCTCTGGTAAACCTTTTCCGGCATTCATGATACGAAACTTACCAGCCACGTCTTCTTCGACATCTGCATTGCAAGGAACTGGATAGTCTCTTTGTGTCGAGTAAGTAGGACAAGTGGAACAGGGATCTATACATGGCCTCACGCATGGATCTGCACATGGCCTCGCACATGGATCTGCACATGGCCTCGCACACGGATCTATACATGGCCGCACACATGTATCTCTACATTGCTTCTCACACGGATCTATACATGGCCTCACACATGTATCTCTACAAGGGCCAGAAGTAGAACGAGAATCTATACATGGTCCCCCACAAGGATTATAATTAGAACACAGACCCCCACAGGGATTATAAGTAGCGCATGGTTCTATACATGTTCTCACGCACGGATCAGGAGGAGAACAAGGACAAATGTTTCTTTTACAAATTTCCCTCGTTTTTCTTTTTGGAGGTTTCATGCTTTCATGCTTGGATTTTCTTTTCTTACTGCTTTCTACAATTCCCAATCTTTTCGAACTAACTGATAATCTAGATAGCGATTTAGACGATTTTCTGTATCTTAGATCCCTCGCTCTTTTACTTTTAACGTAACTTTCCCTACGTTTTCTGCGAGATTCTTCGTCGTCACTTAAATCATCTAGAGATTCGCTTTCCATGTCGCCATAATCTATTTCCTTCCTGCTATCACGAACATATTTGCTGCGAGATCGCTTAGGAACGTCTTCTCCCTCGTAGTCTTCTTCGCTTTCAGATTTATCTCGGTTTGAACTCTCCCTTCGACGTGATTTCGATCTATGTTCGCTCAATCTTCTAGATCGTGTGTTGGTAGGCCTATAATCAGTATGATAACCAGTCTCTCTTGGCGGTTTATCGTAATATGCGTCATCTTCCGGTTGGCGTGAATTTTGCATTTCGCTCTTTTTGTTATAAGGATGCTCGTTTGACGGTCTGCCACCTTGAGAATCGTAAGCTGACTTACGCATTCCTTGGTCGTCGTTTTCTGGTATATTCGATGGATATTTATTGTCTTCGTAACCTTCTCGTTTCGATTCAGGTTGTTCCCCGTTGTAAGCGGGTCCTTTTTTTGACTTGGAAAGTTGTGATCCATGATCGTCGTAAGCGCTTTGCCTTTGAACGTTATTATAATCTTCAGGCCTTCTCGAATCGTAAACGTTATTTCCATTTTGACCATCGGCAGCTGGCGTAGCATATTTCCTCGGTCCGTAGCTTCCCATTTCTTGATGTGTAGGTGGGGGCGGATACTTTTCTGCTTCTTCGTGTGGAGGTGGATATTTTGTATTTGGATACGTATGTGGCGGTGGATACGCTACCATTTCTGGATAATACTGCGAGTCTACGTAGCCATAACCATATTTTTCATGTGGCGTATAGTATACTGCACGTTTCTCACCTCTGTGATAGTCGTCGTAACTTCTTGGAAGAGGATAAGTTCTCGATTTAATGTGATCAGGATATGGAGATCTCTGCAACTTACGGGCATCATAAATATCTTCATAACACGTTTCTTGCATAGATGGATGTACGCTCTTCCTTCTTTTCGAGTCTCTCGTACTTTTGTATGCACTTTTTCTTTTTGATACTGCATAAGATGGTTTTCTCGATGCGTAGTACTTTCTCGACAACTTTGCTGCTTCGTAACTTCCAATCGGTACTGGTCTGTATCGCGATTTTTTGACGCTTCTCGATTTTTTCAAAAGACTTTTAGATTTTCTTTCCGATCCATTCTCTTCCGCTTCTTCGCATATCGGCTCTAATCGAGACTTAATTTTCGGTTTCTTATTCTTTTCTCTATTGAAATTATCGCCGCAAACATTGCTTACTTCGCATCTGTAACTGGTCGATATCCCGCACGAACTGCACCCGTTTTTGATCAAACTATTTCCGCATTCGCATACAACATTCTCGTCGCATTCGTCTTCACTACTTTCTTCGGGACTAATCTCTTCCGAGGTTTCTATAGGACTAACCAGAAAACCATATTCATCAGCATAATCGTCCGACAACTCTTCCGAGTAATCAGAATACATCTGATAATAACGCGGCCTGGTAGGGCATGTTTCGAGCGACGGCTTCATTGTTCTTTCAGGTTGATAGCTTGGCTCCTTCAACGTCCTGGCTTCCTTTAAATACCGATACGGCTTCTGCGGAGACTGCAGCCTAGGCCCTTCTTGATCGATTTCGTGCACATACGAATATCTCTGCACATATTCTGGTTTGGGTGACGACCTTATCGGAGACCTTGGTCTACTGACTTCTTCGTATGGGTAGGGCGATCTTTTCGAAGGCTGCGGTTTGTAGTCTCCTCCAAGATCCTGTGCTTGAGTTTGCTTTTCTCTATAGTAACTGCTTGAAGGCCTCATTCCCATCTCTTCCTCTGGCTGATAGACAGATGCTCTACTGCCTTTAACGCTCGCTTTCGTTGAAGGCTGTTGTTGGGTCGGTTCTTCCTCTTCTTCGGATTCGGGCTGTTCTTGACTTTTAACAGTCGATTTCGACGAAGGCTTTGTTCCATAATCTCCCATTGGCTTGTAGGCAGTAGATCTTAACGAAGACGGGGTTTTACTTTTTACTTGGCTGGGAGTAGGCGATTTTGTTGAAGGCAGTTTCGTACTTTTCTCTTCGTCTGGATAAGCAGATTTCTGTAATGAGGATTTTGCTGCACTTTCCTCTTTTCCTGGATACGGTGAGCTTGCTCTTGACAGTTTAGTACTTGGTGCAGACGACTGCTTAGATAATGGCTTGGAACCTGGTGTACCTCTTGCTGACGATTTTTTTGAACCTTCCTCTTGATCGTTTTGACCTTCTTCATCTGCATCAGTTTCTCCATTGTCCATCAGGTTATTGTTATTTTCATCACCCTGCTCGTCATCCTTACCCCCGTTGTTCATATCTGCATCGGCGTCATCTTTATTATTTCCATTTTGAGGACTCTTCGTATTTTCTTGATTATTATTTGGACTTTTCGTAGTTTCCTGATTGTTATTTGGCGTTTTCGCATTTTCTCGATTATTATTTGGAGATTTCGGACTTCCTCGTTTATTATTATTAGTTTGAGTCTCCGTTGTCATGTATAGCGTAAACTGTGTATTCGAAGGTAAAGTGTGATGTACGTGCTCCTTCAAGGTCGGCAATGGTAAAATAAACTTCCCAGGAGAAAACGACAACGCGTTAACTTCCGGTTGTTCAGACGTGTTAGCTTCTCCGTTACCAAAAGCGCTTGGCACGTCGACGTTGGCAGCGTGCTCAATGTATTCTTCAGAAAACTCTTCGTTATCTTCCGAATCGGTTAAAGGATAAGACGTTTTCGATTTCCATTTGATGCCGCAGCATCCCGTTTCCGAAGGCAACGAGTATACTTTGTGCTTTTCATTCACTCGGTGGCTCTTTTTCACCGACGACTGCCTGCTTCTATTTCTTCTTCTATTCTTCGTGTCGGCCCCTGAAGTCATGCGCATGATCCTCAACCTCTGAATCGACCCGACTTCCGCATTGTTTCTGCGCTCCGGAATGATAGCAGAGCCTTTCACGCCTGGGTCGCTCTGCCATTTTCTCAATCTACTAATAGTGTTTTTCTTTCCGTTTATTTCCAACGAATGAACCACACGTACAGGTTCATTTAGCTTTTCTTTGTTCATCTTAGCATCGCGTCTTTTCTCCTCATCGGTAGAATGTGGACTGGCCACACACACTTTTTGATTTGATGGCGCGGTGCGAAAATCAACGTCACTGCCATGCTTTTGTAAATTTCTAACAAAAGGTTCGTTCATATTTTCCTTTGAACCGTTTATCGATTCTTGGGTACATTTTGGCTCCAACGAGCCTTTACCAAAATGTCGGTATTTATCCGACAAACATCCATCATCAGGTTTCTCAAACGAATTGTGCCTAGTGATATTTGCCGAATGAACAGTGCAATCTGAACATTTGTTGTACGTCTTCCTGAAATCTATTAAAGGTAACTCCCGTTGTAAGACTGCAGATAAATTGGAAGGTTCCATCGTCGAAACTACTTTGTCCGAGTTGCAATGCAATCTTGGGCTTGTACTGAACTGAAGATGGAATAGAGAGCACGATTCGAGCACTTCATGAGATTCGGTAGGGAGGGGTGAATCTAGAGGAGGAAGAAACTGACTGTCGGACAACAACGAATAGTCCGTTAGTTTGGAGGGTAGAAAACTATAAACGGGACAGCTCACGCTCTTCTCGGCTTTCATGAGCGTAAATTCTTGCGATACGTCTTGTACAGTCTGAATTTTTACAGGACACGATACCACTTCCTTAACAACGCTCTCTTCAGATGCACAGCAATAGCTACTACTCATCGATGAAGAAAAAGAATCGGACGAATTTAAAGAAGATCTATAGATGGCATAGGGACAAATGTGTTCGTCGTCGGTAACGTGCGGCTCGCTGCTCAAGGTCAATTCTGAATCTTTAAATTCACTTAATGTAAGGCCTTTGGAAGAGGGTTCCATCGAAAATTTCGTTTTCTTACTACACTGCATGTAAGGCGAACAGACGTTTGTGGAAGAACACGTACTTGGCAAAGATTTGCCAACAAAATAAAAACGACCTTGAGACACTTTTCTATACGCATTTCGGTTTCTAACTTTCATGCTCTTTGTTACTTTACGTTTTGACTTCGGCAACGAACTTCTCAGTTTGGACGACTTCTGCTGTATGCTGTGTATCACTTTAACAAAAATCGGCGGTTTATTTTCGTGAACAGGTTTAACCGAACACTCCAACGTGTGAATCATTACGTTTCCATCGTCTAGGTCAACATCACTCTCTACTTTAACATCGCTTACAATCTCCTTAGGCTTTTCACTGCAAAATTTCGGTGCTAACGAATTCAAAAGGGACGCGGTCGGGGTTTGTAAACTCCGCAAGATAAAGCCTTCGCGAATAGCAAGTGCTTTCAGCGACGGCGCAGATTTCGATACGTTTGAAGCACACATCGAGTACGGACGCCTTATGATTTTGTTTATTTTTTGGTTCGTTCTACTAAACGCATTATTCTTTCTCGCTACTACGCTCCTTTGCTTACGAGAACTTTTCAATTTCTTTTTCTTACGGCCACTTTTAGAAACAAACCTATCCTTCATTTTTTTATTGCACTGACTAAGCACTGCATTAGCCGGCAGCGACGCAGACCCCAATTCAGGTAAAGAGGACGATAAATGCGGAGAAGCTTCTTCCTGAATTTCGTGCAATTTTGGCGTTAGATTAATCGTCTTCTCAAAATTCCTAATCATTCTCGTGTTATACTTGCACAAACCGTCTTCGCTGATGTTTTGAAACTTTTGAGGTTCCTTCTTTGCCATGAGCTTCCCAAAGGCGGCCAAAGACGGCCAAAAGTCACTTTCCGACGACATCGCTGTGGCAAGTTCGTTATCCGTGTAGCTAAAAATATCTTCTGGAAAACCGTCTGCTAATAAATCTAGCAATTCGTGCGATGACGAGTCTAGAGAAGTCCAACTGCATGCTTTACTCTCGTTACTCGACGACGTATATCCTTCTAAAAGATGCAAAGGCAACCTTAAATCTAATTCCGAAGTACAAGGAAGATTTGCGTGCGGACTAGAAGCTGCAGCATTATAATCATCGCAACCTTTATTATTCTTAGCATTGCCATCTCTACTGCCGCTGTTGCAATCCCTATCGCCATGATCTTCGTCGTCAGCACCGCCTCTATGGCAAACGCTGTTACGGCTCCCACTACAAACGCTAACGTCACCTTCGTCTTCCATAAAATTTTCACAGTTTTTTGAAAGTGTTTCTGCATTGCTAGAATATTCAGAGGGAAGAGGTAAATTCCAGACAGCTAAGCAATCAGATGTAGAAAGAGAGCCTAAAAGCAGGAAGAAGGAAGAAAAGAGTCATGTTGAAGAGTTAAAAGAAAAAAATAAATAAATAAAATAAAGAAAAAGGAAGGGGGAGGCAGAGAAATAGATTTGAAAATAGGAGGGAAGCAAATGCAAAGCATAAAGAAAAGCAAATTACAAGTATCAAGAGTTTAATGCAAACATTTTATTTTTACAATAAGAAAAAGGGAGAGGAGAAATTCCACGAACGTGGACTCGAATCAGGGACCATGACTTTCGCCGTCACTGCTCTAACCAAATGAACTATCGCAGACTGTGAACCACAACGCAATTACAATGTGTCCTTATGGTCTTCTACAAAGTCATAGCACAATTGGTAGAGAATCAGGCAAATAGCAAGAATGCGGTGAGAGTTAAGGCAGAAGAACAAAAGCACCATCTGATTAGGCAAGGCACCATCATGGTCTAAAATAACATGTGTTCATTCAAAAATTACCTCTAGCACGGGTCGTGCTTTAGCTGAACACGACTAGCACAAAGTTTTTGAATGTAGCTAGCGTTAAATAATTGAGAGAAGGCCAGCGATGTTCAGATCACGAGCATTCAAGGCCATTTTAGAACTGGCCAGCCATATGTGTTGGAAACTAGAGTGTGAACCGCAATGCTGTTATAATGTATCCTTAATGTCTTCCACGAAGTCTCAGACCAATTGGCAGAATAGTCCTCACAGGTTGGGAATCTTCCTTATCCCCCCAAAACCATCAAATAAATTGATGATAAATTGATGAAAATTCATACTCAGAGTAGTGAAGACACAGAAGAAAATTCTTCCAATATTTTTCCTCAGGAGAGACCACAAAAGTCAAGGTGGAATTTCCTCCCCCCCCCCCCCCCCCAGGTGTAATTATGAAATATTTGAAATTTTTTCTTCAGCACTTCTCGATGAAATTGGAGGTCTTGCAGTAGATAATGTTAATAAAACACCGAATTCCGACTCGCTTCACTTTTAATTCCTGGTTTTCATAATTCATCCTCCTATTTTATATTCATCCACATAGTTATCCTGGTCATTTAGGACTTATGACAAGTTTTGGAATTCCCTCATACGCTTCTGCTAATTCAGAAACACAGACTCACAAAACTATACAGCAACGCTCAAAAGTTTGTCACATTTCAAATAATTTCTTTGTGCATTTTCTCACTTCCTTCAGTAAGAATAAAATACGACAGCCCTTATTAAGTGATATAGAACATTTTAATACCAAAAAATTACATTGTTTTATGTATTCATGTGATCACTTCAATTTAATGTTCCTAAGTTTATCTATCATTAATATATATTTATGCCAAAAACTGAAAAATAAAAAAAATTTATGTTAGTTACAAATGGAAACTAATACTTTGTTGCATGGCCTTTGGCTTTGATGACTGCAGCGCATCTACAAGGCATTGACTCAATTAGATTTCGAAGCACTGAAGTGGAAATTCTATTCCACTCCTTTTGCAAGTCATTAAAGAGTTCCATCTTATTTGAATGTTTGTGGTGACCCACACGTCTGCCCAACTCATCCCACAAGTGTTCAATTGGTTTCAGATCAGGTGAGAATTCTTCAATTACTGTGGATAACGACATAATCAATAAGACGAAAACCTCTTGTCCACAACTTGATTTTATTCCGCATATACGTATTTCGAACTCTTTGAGTTCATTATTCAATGCCAAGTAAGTATTTGGTGAAGTTAACAACATTTAAAGAAGAAAAGCGGTCACCATTCGACCAATAGAAAACACTGTGAAGCAGTGACTAATGGTAAAAATGGGACACCTTTTTACAAAAAACGCGGACCTAGGAGAAATACTCCCAGGGAACCACGTTGGGGTAAATACAATAAAAAAGTACAAACATAAAATCGATTAAATTGCAATTAGACAAAAGACTCAAAAATTTTTTTATTTTTTTTTATTTTAATAACAAATAGCCATACAAACTAAGAAATAAATAACCATATTAATCATTAATAAGAAAGAAAAGGACAAAGAAAATTATCGTGACGTTTTAATCAGTTGTATTAACGTAGAATCTCCGATCGGGCCTGCGTCTCCATTCAACAGTGTGTTCGGATCCTTCTTTGCAATTTCCAGTGTTTCATACGCGTCTAGTGCATTTCTGTTACTAACATGTCTTAACAGTTTGCAATCCTTTAACAGAATGTCGTGTCCCGTCTCTAACATGTGTCTAGCGACTGCTGAACTATATGGGCGTCCAAACCTGGCGTGGGCCGTGTGTTCCTTAAACCTCGTTATCACATTCCTGCACGTGGCTGCTCGGTAAATTTTCGGACATTTGCCACAAGCGATCTCGTATATCCCAGACTGGGACAGCGGTGGAGTCTTGTCCTTGGGGTTTCCCAGGAGGTTTCTCAAAACATTGGGGTTTTTGTATGCTAAAGTCAAATTAGCCTCCTTGAAAATTTACCGAAAAATTTAGTCCGAAAATTTACCGAGGAGCCACGTGCAGGAATGTGACAACAAGGTTTAAGGAACACACGGCCCACGCCAGGTTTGGACGCCCATATAGTTCAGCAGTCGCTAGACACATGTTAGAGACGGGACACGACATTCTGTTAAAGGATTGCAAACTGTTAAGACATGTTAGTAACAGAAATGCACTAGACGCGTATGAAACACTGGAAATTGCAAAGAAGGATCCGAACACACTGTTGAATGGAGACGCAGGCCCGATCGGAGATTCTACGTTAATACAACTGATTAAAACGTCACGATAATTTTCTTTGTCCTTTTCTTTCTTATTAATGATTAATATGGTTATTTATTTCTTAGTTTGTATGGCTATTTGTTATTAAAATAAAAAAAAATAAAAAAATTTTTGAGTCTTTTGTCTAATTGCAATTTAATCGATTTTATGTTTGTACTTTTTTTATTGTATTTACCCCAACGTGGTTCCCTGGGAGTATTTCTCCTAGGTCCGCGTTTTTTGTAAAAAGAGGTGTCCCATTTTTACCATTAGTCACTGCTTCACAGTGTTTTCTATTGGTCGAATGGTGACCGCTTTTCTTCTTTAAATGTTGTTAACTTCACCAAATACTTACTTGGCATTGAATAATGAACTCAAAGATTTCGAAATACGTATATGCGGAATAAAATCCAGTTGTGGACAAGAGGTTTTCGTCTTATTGATTATTCAGATCAGGTGATTGACTCGGCCATTGAAGAATTCGCACACGGCAGGAATCGAACCAAGTCTTGACCAGTTGCGACGTGTGCTTGGGATAATTATCTTGTTGAAATGTCCAACCATGACCCAAAGGGTAGATGACCTTCTGTCGTGCAAAGGGTAGATGCCCTTGTATACCTGAGCACCCATTTTATTATCAATTTTGTATAGAAGGCCTATCACCAGAAGAAGAAAAGCATCCCCACACCATGACACTACCACCACCGTGTTTCCCCGTTGGCAGTTGGTGTCTGGGTTGTGGCATTCACCAGAAGGACATCTTATATACACTCATCCATCACTGCCAAACAAAAACTTTGATTCGTCCGACCAAAGACCTTTGGCCCAATCTGCAGAATTCCATGAAAGATGTGACTGAGCAAATTGCAGTCGTGCCTTTCTATTCTTCTGGCTAATCCATGGTTTCTTAGATGAAATGCGCCCATAAAGTCCAACAGCTTGAAGACGACGTCAGATTGTTTGGCGGCTTAATAAAATTCCACGTGCAATCTCTACTGCATTTTTCCCGACATCAGTGATAAATTTTTTTCTGATGATGTGGTCAATTAGAGGATTCGTTTTTCGAAGACGGCCACTTCTTTTCTTATCAGCTAATCCTTGACGATTATTATACTTTATTATCCGTGACACAGCTAATTGTTCCACAACATTTTCTTGTGTTCTTCCACTCTTCACAGCCTCAACAATGAGGCGGTGAGTTTCCTCTGATAAATAACTACCAGTTTTCCCCATTTCCTATCAGTAATAGACCAATAATGCCCGAAAATGTAAAAATTACTTGCTAATAATCAATAAAATTAGCTTACTGCAATGAGACATGTTGCTTGTGTGGAATATGACAAACTTATGATCACCCTTTTTGAAATGAACTATACCCATCCATAAATTTTTTGCAGGTCACATGTTATTACTTTACTGTTACCAGCCTACCCTTAGTTGTTTATAGACCAATCGGTTTTACCATGCATCATCGAATACATTATCTTGACAAATTAAAATACGACAAACTTTTGAGTGCTACTGTAATTCCAGGATAAAAGACTCGCTTTTGAAGAAGGACATTTACATATTTGTAAATACACTTCCATTATTTCAGTAGACAAATAATGAAAGACAACAAACCCATCAAAGCACTAGCTACATAATTCAGTTCATGGGTCATAAATTTGACAAAGCTAGGAATAAAAGGCAAAAACAGGTTGGAATTTTAGGAGTTTTCTTTCCTGCTATGTACTGCAAGGTCTCCAACTTCATCAATAAGGACAGTACAGAGAGCTCTCTATTTCATAACGACTTGAATTTTCAACAAGTTATTTCATGGTTTGGGGACAAGGAGGCTCCCCAACCTGCAGACTGAGGACCTGCTGATTGGGGACCTGCTATACCAACTAAGCAGTTGTGCAACTTCAAGGAAGTCCACAAGAACACATTATACAACCTGTGACAATAAAGTTCGGTGAATGATGCCATATTGAGAGTGGATTGCTCGCTTACATGAAACAGCAGTTACTATCATTCAAAGTAATCCCCGTCTATGGTAATGCACTTCTGGGAACGCCTGTACAAGTCCTGGAAACTCCTGGTGTAGTCGTTTTCAGGGATAGCCTTCAGTTGGGTCGCAACATTACGTTGAGATGTCTGGCCACTTCGGGGGGGCATCTTCTATGGTGTTCCGGCCTCCTCGGAACCGTTTAAACCACTCATAAACGCACTTCAAAGTAATAGCACTTTCTTTGTAAGCTGTTGTCATCATTTCACGAGTCTCTTTCGTTCGCCGATCCATTTGGGGTTTCGACTGCGCGTACTACGCCTTCTCTCTTCAATGTCCTGTTTAAACACAAACAGTGCTGATTCTCTCAAATTTGTTTAAACGTATCTCGACCTGTCTGGGGCAGGATACGACGACGGTGCACTCTTACGACCGTTAGCAATTTGACGTCATTCACCGAACTTTATTGTCACAGGTTGTAATAGCATTGCAACAGTCTGCGACAGCTCAATTGGCTAGAGCAGCGACAACGAAGCCTTGGTTCCCATGTCGAGTCCATGTCGCGGAATTTTTCCCTTTCAGTTTTCTAATTGTGATTATAATACGTTTGGAGAATCTTCTTCAGTGTTTTCACTTCTCTTTCTCTTGTGTTTTATACTGCAGGCAATTCTGAAATAATGCAACAGACTTTGTGACCGAATTCCCCTACGCATAATAACTGTTTTATGAACTTTAGTGAAGATCTGGTACTTCTTTCTCACAAGAGACATATATTCCCTTGAAGCTTTTGCAGAAATATAAAAATTCCTACAGAAGTAGCAAATGCTATTCAGAGACGATGTGTCTCTCATCTGTTCTCAAAATGTGTGTGGGAATATTTTTACGCTTCTTTTAGTGCTACAGCAGTCAATTACATAGATCTGCCAATTCTCACAGTAAGGGTAGTGATGACTTCGACTAACAATGAGCTAATGACTCAAATGTTTTTCTTCATAATATAAAGGACATGGATCCAGCATTTCTCACTTATACAGTTAAGGTGGAACCCAACCTCTCTCAATAAATAAATTCAACCATCCAAAGTGCCGCGAACAATAGCGCCATCCGTGAAAAACCAGTCTAAATGCGTGAAAACAATTGCATTGCTGTGGGTTCCACACCATATGATGAAATTGTAGAAATGGCAATGACACGATGTTTTGCAAACCCATTTGGAACGCTATGAATATGAAGGGGAGGTTTTCCTACGTTGTATCATAATGATAGACAAAAACGTTGTACAAGCCCAAATGGAAACAAACGCCAATCGAACAAACGCTAGTCCCCACATAAATCAGAACCCCGCATTATGAAAGTGATGACGATTCTCTTGTACGACTCTTGGCATCTGCTTCCGAACTGTTTTCTAAGTTCGGCAGGAGATAAACCGCTCCATTCGCACCATCCACAGAGCAGACGCTGCTGGGTTTCACATCGCTGGCAAATGGGTTCTGTACAATGCTAGGGACTACAATGAGAGACTGTATAAATTTCATAGAGTATCTTTGTTGTATCGGTTGTAATATAATAATATCCATGCAGTAATTGAACTACAGTATATTGTTGAGAACGTGTAAAAGTAAACAGAAGAGGTCCAGTATTGCAATATTTCTACTGTATAAGATTAAGAACAGCACTTGCCTTCTCATTTGTACAGTGTTGGACAAAACTTTGGCCGAATGGAACTTTTCATCTTTTTTTTATTTTAACACTTCTTAAATTTTGAAAAACTAATCAGTTTGGTACAATATAAATAAATAAACATTTGCTCTACAATAATTATGAAAAAAAAATACAAATCTTAGTTATTATAAAAAAAATATCAAAATCATGATGGACATAACTTTGGCCGACTTGTTTTACGTGTCACAAAACAACATAAAAAATGTTAACAAAAAAATCTTAATAGCATATGCCTTTGCCCTTATTTTTTATTACGTCTACACATCTCTTGTGCATAGAATCAATTAGTTTCTGGCACATTTTCTGTGAGATTTGATTCCAACTTGCTTCAATCGCAACTTTTAAGTCATTTACTGAGTCAAATTGTTTTCCATCGTTGTATACCAAACGTACCAAATAACCCCAAAGATTCTCTATTGGATTTAAGTCCGGTGACACTGCTGGCCAGTCCAGAACTTTTATTTTTTTTGCTTTAAACCAGTCCATTGTTGACTTCGCTGTGTGGATGCTGGCGTTGTCTTGCTGGAATATGTAGTTTTTTTCTGCCATATGAATTCCAGATGAAAGCAAATTATTCTTCAAAGTTTGTTGATAGTCTGATGCACTGTGTCTTCCATTTAAAAACTCTATATTGCTTTTTGCTTTGTAGCCAAATGATGCCCACACCATAGTTGAACCACCTCCAAAATTACGACTCATTCTTGTAGGATGATTAGTGCGTATATCATGCCAATACGTATTGGCAAATTGGAGAATAATTTGCTTTCATCTGGAATTCGTATGGCAGGAAAAAACTACATATTCCAGCAAGACAATGCCAACATCCACACAGCGAAGTCAACAATGGACTGGTTTAAAGCAAAAAAAAATAAAAGTTCTGGACTGGCCTGCAGTGTCACCGGACTTAAATCCAATAGAGAGTCTTTGGGGTTATCTGGTACGTTTGGTATACAACGATGGAAAACAATTTGACTCAGTAAATGACTTAAAAGTTGCGATTGAAGCAAGTTGGAATCAAATCTCACAGAAAATGTGCCAGAAACTAATTGATTCTATGCACAAGAGATGTGTAGACGTAATAAAAAATAAGGGCAAAGGCATATGCTATTAAGATTTTTTTGTTAACATTTTTTATGTTGTTTTGTGACACGTAAAACAAGTCGGCCAAAGTTATGTCCATCATGATTTTGATATTTTTTTTATAATAACTAAGATTTGTATTTTTTTTTCATAATTATTGTAGAGCAAATGTTTATTTATTTATATTGTACCAAACTGATTAGTTTTTCAAAATTTAAGAAGTGTTAAAATAAAAAAAAGATGAAAAGTTCCATTCGGCCAAAGTTTTGTCCAACACTGTAAGTTTGCCCATTAAGATAATGCAAAATCGAAACGCGTCGGCTATAATAAGCCTAAAACATTGCTTTTCAAATATAACCGTTGCCATTAATAAAGAATCAGCCCTCTTATTTAAATTAGTATTCAATTGTTTTCATTTTGCTGTTAATATAATTTCTAAATTGCTAATCAATCCTTAAACGAAAATTGGTACTGCATTGCCAGAATGATCTTTTAAGCATCATTAGGCCCTCCACACACTAAACGACTAAAAAGAAACAAGTTACAAACTTAAATCGCCACTCAGTTGCTAAATACTTACCACCCATGTATTATGTGACTGAAGTCAGTGTGTTTTTGGTTGTTTTTTTTTGTTTGTTTATTTTAGTTTGGACGGGTAATCAGGGGTGGTTAATAATTTGTGCTTTAGGTCCATGAGCCTAGTGTTAATATAAGATTTTGTTGCTTGCGATAAATTGTGTTTTATTTATTGAATCTTAAGATCAGTTGTTTTATAATTGTGTATTGTTGTCAACTTCGGAGGCTGTGACAACGCTTTCTCCGTCGTGTATGTGTTGTTTGTTGGAAGTGAGATTCTGGGAATCTCCTAAGATATGTTAATGAGCAGTTGTTAAAAAGAGTGTTGTTGTTGTTGAAAAAGAAGTAGCGGGTCGGCACGATGTTTTTTGCAGCTTTGACCTGTAAATCTACTTTGATCAATGTATTTCTAAGATTTTGATAGTACATTAAAGTATGTCAGGATGGATCATCAATATACAACCTGTGACAAGGTTCGGTGAAAGATGGCATATTGAGAGTGGATTGCTCGCTTACATGAAACAGCACTTACTATCCTTCAAAGTAATCCCCGTCGATGGTAATGCATTTCTGGGAACGTCTGTACAAGTCCTTGAAACTCCTGGCGTAGTCGTTTTTAGGGACAGCCTTCAGTTGGGTTGTAACATTACGTTGGATGTCTGGCCACTTCGGGGGGGCGTCTTCTATGGTGTTCCGGCCTCCTCAGAACCGTTTAAACACACTTCAAAGTAATAGCACTTTCTTTGTAAACTTATCATTTCATGAGTCTCTTTCGTTCGCTGATCCATTTTGGGTTTCGACTGCGCATACTATACCTTCTCTCTTCAATGTCCTGTTTAAACACAATAAACACACTCGCAGCGCTGATTCTCTCAAATTTGTTTAAACATGTCTCGACCTGTCTGGGGCAGGATACGACGACGGTGCACTCTTACGACCATTAGCAATTTGACGTCATTCACCGAACTTTATTGTCACAGGTTGTAATAGGTTGGTAGTGCCTGTAAAGAAATTTCAGCGCAAAATTGAGCAAATTTATGCGGAGAGTAAGTCACCGCCATTAGTCTGAGTTTTAAATTTAGTTCTGCCGTCTACGATAAGAAAACGTCCCCACATAAGATGACACCGTGGTGAGAACTTTCTTATATATTTTAATTATTGTTAGTTGGCGATAAATGTGGTAACTATCCAGTTTTAGAAAAGATCAGTCAGTTGTGACTGCTTATTCTAGATTGCCACGCAGCTGAGTGTTCTATTAAACTGCCCACACACCAAGGAAGTAGGTCGGCGGAAGGATATCGTGATACGCATTGGGTTGTGCGATCAGGTCGATTATCGGCGCCGACTGTAACAAAGGTTTAAATTAATTAAAAGACAATTGACTGTTGTAAAATAGTAGTGATGCAATTCATAATTCTTATCTTATATATGTTAGACATTAAAGATAAAAATGGGAATTTATTTGATAGCATCTATGTGTACGGTCTGAGTTGCGCCGAGTCTGTTACTCTCTTGGGCTAAACGTAAATAACGGGGTGCAAGTGGACTTTGAGGCGTCAATTAACAGTTGTGAATACTTAAGGGGAGGTTACTGCCTTCCTCCTCCCGATACTCCTCTTAAGCGTGGGATCTTGATAACCATCGATCAGGAGCAGTAAGCAATTAAAAGGAGGGCACGACACGTTCCGATCCATTGTACCTGTGTCTGCAAGGCCTCGCTATAGCGAAAAAACTATTTCGCTTTCGTAAAGTAACAGTAAAATAGAGCGAAATGCAGCTAACATACGCCCGTGTATTACTAATGAAAATAAAACATTGATTATGGTATATTTAAATAGGGTAAATAGCCAGTCATAATTTCATTGGTTATACTAAAACACCTGTATGAGGGGTGTTTAAGCTATTAAATAGGATACAGAGGGAAGGTGTAGCAGAGGGGGACTAGATGTTTAATGGCCCCAGGGCCTTCTATGCATGGTATTAGAATTTTGTGATTATAATTGTTGGGTATCCTTTTATTTGGATATGTTTTGATGTTGATTACTATGTTTATTATTAATAAATTAAGCATTTAAAAATAACTCAGTCTATAGCGTTGTCCTTGATAAGTAATTCCTTAGCGAGTCCAAAAAACCCCGCACCCCACCACTTGGGAGTTGCCACTAGTTGGGTCTCGTGTCGAAGGGACCCTCCCACATGCGTGGGCATATGCACAATTTCAACAATTAGCATCCGCACACAACGCTACTAGTTGGTAACCAGTTTGCAACGTGTCCGTGATCAATCCAAATTTGTAAACGGCCACGTGAAATAGCAAAAATGGTAGAACAATCCTTGAATCTAATCTAGAATCCTTGAATTTAGACTAGACAACCCTTGCAGCAACAAATGTTCTGCATTTTATATATATATTTTTTTTCAATATAGGGGTGAACCCAGTACCTCCATTAATCTGCCGGTTTTTCCTTTTTCCATTTTAATAATAAAGGATAATATCTTCATCACTTGAATCACAATAATAAAATTATAATATAAAAACGATGTTATAACAAAGCCGCGATAACCGAAAAGTAATTTCGCATGTGTCCTGCAGGCAAATGAAAGCACGATAGACACCGAATTTTACAAACCTTCAATAGCTTCGCGAGCAATAGTTGGTAATTAGTTGACGATTTAAGTTTCTAATTGGTTTGATTTCTTTTTAGTCGCTTAGTGTGCAGAGGGCCTTACTGTATTCGCGAAGTCCGTTCGGTTTCTAATTTTTTTTTTCAAATTATTTGATTTTGACTTTCTTTTTCAGATTCAGATAGAGCATCAAAAAGTAAATAAAATTTATAATAGGCACCCATGTCCAATTTAATCAGGAACATAGCCTATCCATCTAGCTCGAAGAACTAAAGTGCTTAACTTTAACCGCCATTTTGCTCATATTCCGGAATAGATAGGATATGTGTGCTCATATTCACCTTTACTTACTTTTAGATGATCTATCCGAATCTGGCAACTTTAAAAAATCAAAAATTTGGAGGGGGGGGGGGGGGGAAGAATTGGCAACGAAACTACCGACTTCATGAATTCAGTAACTACGCTTTTAACATGGCTGAAAACATTCAAACAAGAAATGACAAAAATGATAAATGTTCTAAATAATGTCATGTCATAAATGCTCAAGTTAAAACATAATACTTTATTGGCTAAAATATTAGCAGAGGTCAATTGAGTCGGGCTCAGATCCAAGCCAAAGGTTCGTTTTAAGACTTCCATTTTATGGAAGAAAGGTCTGCTTAAATTCGAGCTAATACAGCATAATGCATAGAGAAGATGTCTTTATTATAAGAATGGGGAAGAATGTATTACATTTCTCAAGCAAAACACCAGATGGCAAATTGTACTACCCATCCTAAAGCAGCCATTTTTAATGTTAACCTACGGGGAAAACTGTGGTTTTAATTGAATTTTTTTTTAAGTACGAGGGGAAACAATTCGGTTTTCAAAGATTTATTAAAATTCAATAATAAATGAAAATTATTAAAAAAATTGTTTTAAGTGGCAGATGGATTTTCTTATGAAAATTCGCATAAAAAATACCGCTTTTTTTTAAACATCATTTTGCTGAGCTACATAATTTATTATAGAGCTTTTTCACTACGCGTCATCGTGTCGTCATTGCGATGTCATCGACACGAAGAAAGCATATGCCGCCATATTGGATAACAAGCTAACAGGTATTCGCTTTCTTTGCTATCAGTTTGCTACTCGCACACGCTCTGGAAATCAATATACAATGTCTTTTTGCTACATCTTAGGGTGTTCTAATCGGCGAACTAGAGATAGATTAAAGTCCTTTTTATAGAATACCTGTAGTTCAGAGGCACCAAGATAAGCTAACCTTCGAAAGAACGGAAAGGAGAAGAGCTTGGCTTGCCGCGATTAAAAGAGTTAGCACCTCAAGACTGCGACTGTATAAAATACTAGCGTGTCTGCTCCGATCATTTGGATCATTTCTTAGAATGAGATTAATCTGGATACTGGATACTGCATACAGAAGACGTTTGTTTAAATAAATAAATGCTGTTCGTCGCAATTTTTCCAAAGGAGTCTGGTGTATCAGAAATTGATAAAGTTCAGATTAGCGTCCCCCAATTTTCGCGGCTGACATCGATCAGCCTCGTCACGTTTACGCTCTGAATTTATTATCGTAACATCTAATTAATATGTAAATGATTTATCATATTATGGAAATTATATTTTAAGAAATTTGTGTAGGAAAAAATACGAAAGTTCCATGACTGTGTACGTTAAATGATGGGCGGCCAAGCCGACATGAATGACCAATGGTCGCCCGTTAGATGAAGTTCATCGCCACCGAAATTACGCGATTTTTTTTTCTTGCATATATATTTCTTAAAATATAATTTCCATAACATGATAAATCATTTACATATTACTTAGATATGTTACGATAATAAATTCAGAGCATAAACGCGATGGAGCTGATCGATGTCAGCTGAGAAAATTAGGGGATTCGACGCTGAACTTTTAGTCCTGAAATTTTACTTACAGTGTAATTTATTCCATACCTTGCTAAAAACGAGTGTATTAAACATTTTGTTTGTAGCAGACTTCGAGGTCCTAGCCACACAAAAAATCCTTGTATGCATCGAGTCATTTATAGGTCCTAGTTTCTTTGCGTGTGATCCAGCTGTGCTTGTGGACGACGTTGCTTGAAATTTCGATGAGATCCAACGAAGGCAAACTGCTTTCCTCTTAAGTAAATTCCTGATTTAATAGGGTATAAGGATCAACACTATTAATATCAGCAATTTTAGATCATATCTCAGTTGTGCGTGGATTGGGAGATTCGTGTAATATGCCGATCTTGCCATAGCGACTAGCGTGTGCGAAGCGTACTCCTTATCCAAGATGGCTGACCTAGTTCTGCGTCCTGGGTTGCTAAGCAACCTAAACCCAGAATGCCTTACGCGGTCACGTGCTGTAAAAGCTCTATTCCATAAAAATGTTTTGCCTGGCATCTTTTAATTTGAGAAAGCAATAGCTGTTGCAAATTGTTAAATTTTCACTTCTGTTAAAATTTTTATTACAAATTTATTTTAAAAATTCATTTTAATTAAAAATATGAACTTGTGAAAAAGTGATAGATATCAATAAAGATAGTGAGACATTTAATATTTTTAACATCACCATTTTTATTAATTCAGAGCAAAAAATTGTAGTTTCTCCCATAGGTTAACATTAAAAAATTGCTGCCTTAGGGTGGATAGTACAATCTGCCATCTGGTGTCTTCTGATGTCTAAATTCTTCCCCATTGCTTAAGAATGTTCTTTTTATGACGTCTTAGAACAAAAGCTTAATTCTGCAAGTTTTTTTTTTCTTAAAACTTCCCATTCAATATTAAACTTTTTCCTACCTGGTTTAGGAGGAAGCACTGGAGCATCATTTACTGATGAAAACTGTGTTGGTGGAGGAGGTTTTTTGGGAGGAGTGAGCTACAGAAAAAAAAAAATTACATAACTATTTATTGCAATTACACAATTATTTCAATTGCAGCGATACACCAGGTGAATAAAAAGTCTTGGACAGTCTAATATCTCAAAGAATACAAGTCTTGTCCATAAAAAGTAAAAATTAGTGTCAACTATTTTTTAATTGTGCCAAAATTAGCCTCGTGTACCCCTCGCAAGGGGATTCTATGAAAAAATTTTTTTGCAGATTCGGATTCTATGAAAAATGTTACACAAATTTTATCCCAATTTTTTTTTTAAATCTTTTATAGATGGCACCATAATTGCAAAAACTTCAAACTAGTGCAAATATCTCGAGAAGTCCCCTTAAGTACTCAGAATAATGGACAAGCATTTTTTTCCTCTTCGATCTAAAGTGTTCTTACGGAGACATTCGAATTACTTTTTTTTCTTTAGATTACAGCACCTTACAAAAACAACGAAAATAAACTTGAAGAATCTGAATCTACGATTAAAAAAAAAGGTCCTATTTAAAATTTGAAAAGGTGGGGAGGGCTAAATTTAGCACTATTAAATACCGTAACTTTCAAAAAATATTGGATGCTTATTTGAAGTGGACTTCTCGAGACATTCGCATTAGTTTGACTTTTTTTTTTTTTTCCCCACTTACAGTGCCATCTACAAAATTTAAAAAAAAATTTTTGGGTAAAATTAATGTAATTTTTCCCGTAGAATCCAAATCTGAAAAAAAAAAAAATTAGGGTTCCCATTTGAAATTTCAAAGTTGCCCCCTACGAGAGGTGCAAAGGGTTGTTTTTGCACCATTAAATAGCTTTCAAAAAATATTTGACAAGTATTTTTCTTTTATGTATATTTTTTCGAGATATTAGACCATTCCGAGACTTTTTATCAATCTGGCATGTCAAAGTACCAATCACAGGATAAATCAATGATCGTTAAGATCAGGTGGTTGTTATTTACAGGTTCAATATAAAAAATTACAAATAAACAAGACATAATGAAAAACAATAAGAAAACACTGGATAAAACAACACTGATAATTTTTATTGACCGTGAGTAGTAATTATATTGAAGCAAGTCTGCTTCCATTAAAAATTAACTTTTTGTTTTATCCAGACCCAATGTTTTTTAACTGTTTCCTAACAATACAGACCAGGATGACTATCCTGACAATAAAAATGCCTTTATATAGTCTGAAAGAACCAATGACTGCATTTCTGTATCTCTTCCTTATCTCTGATCAGTCAATTAATAGTAATGCACAGTCGACTGTTGACAAAGACCCTTGAAGCGGCCAGGTTATTGATGAATTTAGGTGAGCAGAGTGACGAACGGTTTTGGATGTTCTTCGCTTATGTGAAGTGAGACATGAACTATTCCAGTCTCTCTCCCTTCCCACCCATTTTCATCAATAGACTGGCAATTTCAGGGGTCTCGTTTCAAAGGAATTAGATTTTCTTTGGTCATCCAAGTTGTTGTTAGCTGATTGGCCACATAAGTGTTCTTTACTAAAGTGCAGGTTTGCATACATTGGGGATCGAAATCCCAGTGCCGATTGGGTTAGACAGGTGATAGTTACGCAAACAGATCTCAGTGTAAATGTCTGCTGGATCAAGCAAAAGCAGTCATTAATCTCCGTTGGTTGTTAAGCACGTTTCACTGAATATGGGAGTCATTATGAAGTTTTGCGCACTATGCCTGCACAGCTTGTTTGGATTGCATTAATACTCAAATTAGCGCCATCAGTTGGTGGCCACTTTCAGTGATGTGCTTTGCCAGAGGCAAATTTGTGAAACCTATATGACAGGATGAGTATCCAACAGTAGATTTACACTATACTGTTACTGTTAATATACATTTCTCTATTATAATTTTGGAACTATTTCATAACCCTTTTCATAGACAAGTTTCAAGCCAGCCACTGGAATTGCTTAAAAGTGAACCAATATACAGTTGCCTCCGAAATTATTCATACCCCTCCGAAAATTGTTGAAAAGATGGCTTTTTAAAAATACGAAACGATATTATTGAAAATCTTTTAGTAATATTACAAACACTAATAAATACCAATTAAATGAGACAAGTTTATTCATTTATAACGTACATAACAAAAAAAAATCAAGTATTTAGAAAACAGAGGGTGCCAAAATTATTCATACCCTGAAAATTAGTATTAGTAGATCTCCCTTTTGCTGAAATCACTGCGAGTAGGCGTTGTCTATAACCTTTAATTACAGTAGTTTATTACAGGTATCTAGTGGGATATTTGCCCATTCTTCCATTGCAAATGTTTCTAATTCCTGAAGATTCTTAGGATGACGATTGCACACGTTTCGTTTCAATTCAACCCAAAGATTCTCAATCGGACTAAGAACCAGTGACTTTGCGGGCCATTTCAAAATTTTAATTTTATTTTTTTCAAGCCATGCTGTTGTTAATTTTGATATCTGTTTTGGGCCGTTGTCTTGTTGAAACATCCAGTGTCGTCCAAGGTGTATTCAATATTTCCTGATACATTTGAGAATTCATAATTCCGTTAATTTTAACCAAAGCTCCAGTGCCAGATGCACCAAAAAAGCCCCAAAACATTATTGAGCCACCTCCATGTTTGACAGTTGGGATGGTGTTCGTTTCTACATGGGGTTCATTCCTTTTGCGCCAAACATATCGCTTATCATTATGGCCAAATAATTCCAGCTTTGTTTCACCTGACCATACAATGAGACTCCAATCTTTCTCTTATCATCAATATGCTGTTGGGCATATTCCAATCGTTTTTTTGTGCTTGGGGTTCAGTAGAAGGGTTTTACATGGAATCCTCCCAGTCAAACCATTTTTATGAAGAATGCGACGAATTGCGGTTTTAGATACATCAATCCCAATTGACTGCAATGATTGCTGGTAATGATTACAGTTGTTCTGGGATTACTGTTACATTCCTTCACAAGTTTCCTGATGTTCCTGTCACTTAATTTTGGTTTTCTTCTTCTACCAATTCTATTGGCAATAGTTTTGAAGGCTTTAAATTTTTTCACAATGGATGCAACTGTTGTTACAGGGATTTTAAGTCGTTCTGCAATTCTTTTATAACCCAATCCATTCTTGTGGAACTCGATTACTTTTTTCCTCACACGCTCTGACAATTCTTTTGTTTTAACCATGTTTGGTTGTGCAATGATGTGTGCTTGGATTTGTTTTAGCTATTTATACCTTTTTAGTTTGTTTTTAGAATTGTTCTTTGTATCACACCACTTCCACAACCAATCAGTCGACTATTCAAATTATTTTGTACAATTTTACAAATTAATATTCCGGGTATGAATAATTTTGGCACCATCTGTTTTTTTAAATACTTGAATTTTTTATTGTTATGTATGTTATAATTGAAAAAAACTTGTGCTCATTTAATTGGTATTTAATATTACTAAAAGGTTTTCAATAATATTGTTTCGTATTTTTAAAAAGCAATCTTTTCAACATTTTCCGGAGGCAAGTGTACATTTGTCTGTGATTTTTGAACTGTCAAAAACTGGTGACGTCACCTCTTCAGCGCTGGATTTGCCAACAGGCCGAGTAGGCCACAGCCTAGGGCGGCAGATCTCATTAGTTTGATTATTGTCCGCGCGCCACGAGAAGACCGCTGAGTTGCTTAATCTGCTCGTATGGAGTCGCTGCAGTTGCATAGGAATCTATTCATTGTTGGGAGACAAACAGCCAAATTTGAGTCGATCCACGTTTCATCGATGTAAACAATAGGACGACTTTCATCTCTTATTTTTTTCATATTTCTCAGGTATCTACCTCTCCATGCAAACGTTTTCATTTGTTTGGAAACACAGCCAGAACTCATCATTGCGCTACTTGACTTGAGCGCTTTTCCTCCCTTCATAACTATGCAACTACCAGCGGACACCATTTGAGCACATTAAGCAATGCAGCTCTTCTCGTGGCGTGCGGACAGTACCTTTATATTTATCTTTATAAAATTTAATTTAATCATATAAATAAGTCAAATTGTTTATATGCATTTGGTATTTACTTTTTTCTCTGGAATGGATGCATCTTGACTTGGTTTTAAGCGTACATTTTCCTCTTGAAACATGATGTTTCCCAATCCTACACCTCGTACAGGTTTTGGTTTTATGTCTTTAATAGTGGAATCTATATTTAAAAAATAAAATCATTTTGAAAAATTCCAAATAATGTATCTAAAAATATTTAAATCATTAAAAACAACCAATATTCTCAACCAACATCTTATAATAAGACATGCAAAAGAGAAAACTAATTTAAATTGTTATAACTTTCTTATAAAGTTTTTGACAATTTCGATAAGGAACTAAGTTTGTAATCATGCAAAGGATCACGCTAGGTACTTTATGACCATCGAACCTGATACACCCTATATAACTGGATTCTACGTAACGCCAAATTTATAACTGCAAGTCCACATAACGAATTTTTTTTTCCCCGGAAAAAAACTTCATTACCGTATTTATTCTACTATAACGCGAATTTTTTTGGCCTAAAAAAGCATCTAAATTTGCTGGGTCGCGTTATACTAGAGGATAAAAATCAGCCTTCCGACGACTGCGGCCGATCGTCGATAATAACAACATCGATAATAATATCATCGTTAACAACATCGATAATAACTTCTCCCAAACATTGATACTTCTAAATAGGCCTACTTCCAAACTGCCTCGAACCAAAGCCTACAAGAAAGCTTATGTAGTGAAAATATTAAACTGAATAAAGATTACTTGTCTTTTTATTAAGAAAAATGATGTACTGTTGTGTTTCTGTGTTACTGTAAATTTGTACATTTTATTTCTCGCGAGGAGTCAAAAATGGGGGTCGCGTTATACAAGAGGATAGGATTTTTGCCGATTTTTTGGGCCAAAAAAGTGGAGTCGCGTTATAGTAGAATAAATACAGTATATAAAATTGCCATTATAAATTTGGCATTATGTAGAGTGTCATTATGTAGAGGGAGAACTGTATATGTAAAAATTCAGGCTCAATAACCATTTAAAGGTAAATTCTATGGGAAACTTATGTACAATCATTTTTTGAGAATCCTAACAATAGCCAATGGTAATTAAGTATTTATCAATCAAAAATTCTCGATTTAACCCAATATTTTATTATTGAGAAAATGCGAAAAATGCCTTGGAATGTTTTAGTTCTCTGCTCTTGAGAAAATTTCCAGAACATGTCAGTTCATGACAATCTTATCTCCAAAAGAGTACTTTCAACCTTAGTCTCTGACTGGTCTACATATGGTAAGATTCTGCTAACCTGGTTAACATGCAGAATGCCTTCAAACTGTTTTGTGTTTGGGTGTGTAATTACACAAACCAATTTTAGAAATTTTAGCAATTAGAAATTGCAGCGGGGGAGACGGGTTAAAGTTTTATGAATATTTTATGAATTTTGAATTCAAATAGAAGAGTTTTTTATTTACCATATTTCTTTGAATAAACACCACGATGTTTAGCTCACTTTAACTTCTTTTGAGCGGGCGATTATTTGAGCTTGAGGGCATCATTAAATGGATTCACTGAGATTTGCATCACGCCCTTGCTCCCTTTAATTAATTTTTTTAAATTTTGGCTAAAATTTTAAAATTTCTATTTGTTTTCATAATAAAATTACCTTATTTTTAATAATAAATAAGTAATTTCCAAAAGCAAAAGAGGAATAGAAAAGAAGATAAAAGCAGCGACATTTGTTTGAGGGCAGTTTCCTCAAATACGAAATGCTAAATGGTTATTGGAATCTCCAACTTTCGTTTAAAACAAGATGTATATTATCATAGAGTTTTCCTTTAAAATAAAATAAAATTACTGCTTAATTTCACTTTTATTAGGAGTTTTAGCTAAAAGCTACTTATAAGAATGCATACTTGGTCGGGTTATTTATCCGTCTAGCCTTCTGCCGTTTGCACGATAACTTGAAAACTTATAATACGATAATATAACAATAAAAAAAAAAAATTTAATTCAGTTTTCGATAATATGACCATTAAGGTCTTAGCTCAGCTATATCAACTTTACAGGATTTTTCGTAGACCTCTTCAAGTCTATAGGATGTTCTAAAAGTGACCTAAGAATACAGTTTATCATGTAAGCATTGTTGATGATAGCCCTGTTGAAGCACAGTAGCACAATTGCTCAAGATACATTAATAACTGTACTTCTGCATGATATGGTCCTTCTTGAAATGTTTACAAGAGTTTTTTATTTTTAGATTAAAATTTGAAATTATTATTTCCAGTTTATTTTGCAGTTTTTTTGGCTCACAATTAAAGGCACATTCATTTAATCATACAAACAACATGCTGGTGCAGAAAAACTTCTGAGCACGAGATGCTTAAATTACTGTATTTACCCGAATAGATCTCTACGTCGAATTTAAGCTGAGCCTCCCACCCCCCCTTTTTTTTTGCCATTTTCATGGAAAAAAATATATATATATATTTTAATGTTCTCTATTTTTTTTCAATGTTCTGAAGATTATTTAAATCTAGATGATTTTTTTTTTCAATGAATAGACTGGTTACGCCATTGTATATAGAGTAAATGTAATCAACATATACAAGGCGTAGTTAAATTTCATGTCAAAAATGATAGAATCGCATATTCCGTCACTCCTAAGCAAAAAAGTTCATATGAACATGGACCTGAATTTAAACGATAACCGAGATATGAACAGAAATAAAAATGCCGCCATTAAGATCAACAAGCTATTAACTCGCTTTCTATAACAGCTAGGATAATGAAGTTTGAAAAAACAGTAAAGTACATAAAACTGTGTATACCATTAAAATTTAATCGAATTCCAACGAGTAGTTTCCGAGTTACACACTCAACATCGTAATACGTGCTCACACGTGAGTACTAACCACCACATATTACGATGTTGACTATGTAACTCTGAAACTACTCACTGGAAATCGATCAAATTTTAACGGTGTGCACAATTTTATGTACCCTATCATTCTCCCAAATTTCATCATCCTAGATTTTGTAGAAAGTGTGTTATTAACTTGTTGATCTTAGTGGAGGCATTTTTATTTAAGTTCATATCTCAGTTATTGTTCAAATTCGGACCCATGTTCATATGAAGTTTTTTTGCTTAGAATCGCATATTCCACCATCCCTATCATTTTTGACATGAAATTTAACAACATCCTGTATACCACATACCGGGTGTCCCAAAAATGACTGATGAATTTTGAAAATCAATAAAAAAAAAAAAAAAAAGACTGAATGCGATAGATATGTATTGTTTGCAGCCTTATGCTTAGGAAATCGGGGAATTTTATCCCACCAAATTTCAAATTTAGTTAACATTTTCACCCACAGGTGGCACTGAAAACTATGAAAAAATAAAAACCGGTATGAAAATGTTGCAAGGACTGTTGCAAAAAAACTAAACAATGACATTTTCAATGTAACCCCCATTTGCTGCAACAACGTGGCACAGTCTCAGGCAAAAATTTGCAGACATCCGTTCAAACATGTCACGTGGAATTGTCTCTCATGCAGTACAGATCGCCTGCAGCGCCATCACTTGGTAGAAATGTTAACTAAATTTGAAATTTGGTGGGATAAATTTCTCTGATTTCCTAAGCATAAGGCTGCAAACGATACATCTCTATCGCATTCAGTCTTTTTTTTATTGATTTTCAAAATCCATCAGTCATTTTTGAGACATCCGATACATTATAAACCAAAATTTATTTACAAAATTAAATACCATAAATTAAAAAAAATTAATAAAAAAAATGTAATATACAATTGATTAAAAATATATATAGTACTCCTTTTAATGGAAAATAGAATAACATAAAATGAAATAATAAAATCTAAAAAGTCACCCATAAGACTTCCACCTCATTTGTAATTCTCCACATTGGGTGACTTTTATTTAGATTTTATTATTTCATTTTATGTTATTTTATTTTCCCTTAAAAGTATATATTTTTAATCAATTGTATATTACTACAACTTCTACTCTTATATAAAAAAAAAATGTAATTTTGTTATTCACTTGTTCACTTTTATAGTACTCCAAAGATCCCGCAGCAAATACCCCTGACCCATTGGTAGCTGTCTATGAACTATTCAGACCACTTTCTGTTGTTTAGGCATACACAACCGAATCCCTGCTTTAATATTAAACGGAAGTACAAAATAATGATCCAGGTCAATGCAACAACCAAGAAATAAAATTACAATAATGACAGAAAACTACATCAAAAAATAAGTTTTTGTGTACATGTTAAAATACCTGTACATTTGAAAGGATATTAAAACAGACTACACAAAATGCAACGTCCTATTATTCAATTACAGTAATTTTCATTGTTCTACTGACAATGTGCGCGATGATCTCTTGCAAGACTTTAATTATAACTTCTGACTACTCATGCATTTGCCATCAGATCAAGGTGAATCACCTTCTAGTAGTTATTTATTTAGATCTGATTAATTACACATTTACATTTCTTATCAACACACGGTACTTCCATCAGCAGGCAAAGGCCTAACATAACATTTTCTCCCCAGGAATCGAGGAAAAAATAAAAAAACAAAACATAATACATGTAGTAAATAAACATTTTGCCATCTACTTATATATTTTCACCTCCTAAGTTTTTGTAAAATGCTTTTTTATAGAATTTGATAAGAAACTGCAAAAAATAATGCTTTTCTGCAATATGAAAACGAGACAATTCGCTTGAAAAAAAAAAAAAAAAATTTTTTTCCTCACATGCAAAATTAAACCAAAGATCACTTTTTTTTTAATCATTTTTCTGAGAAAAAAAAACAAACCTCAGTATGTATTCGGGTAAATACGGTATTAAAGAAAATCTTTATTTAAGATCACCTGTGTTGTCTTTGTACAAATATTTATCCTGAGAGTCGGATGATGAACTGTCTTTGCTGCTTCGGACATCTCGGCTGCTACCGGGAAGTTCCTCCACAAAATTTGATGGGAACACTCCAATCTTTCCATTGAGAATACCTCTCCACCAACCCTCCTCCACCTCCTCCAAGACGTCGATCACTGAGTCAACTTCTAATTCCAGTTCATCATCGTTGACAGGAGTATAACTATACACAACTCTGCATTTACGCTTCTTATCTGAAAAATTTGAAGGAGGGAGAGAAGACAAGACCCCCATTGTTAATATCAAATTGTTAACTTTCAATTTTCATCTTTAGGAACTACCTCAAGTCTACAGTCATAGAATCTTACCTATGCGAAGTGGAATTCCGTTGGCTTTAGAATCGGGTTGTATTTTCTGTTCTTTATTAAATACCTGAAAATGATGTACGAGAGGCACTTCCATAAGTTAATCCTTCAATTATTTAATGAAGACGCACATACCTTAAAGAGTAAATCTAATACCTTCCAACAACAGAACATTATCAAGGTGCAAAATATCAATAAAACAAACTGTGTAGCAATCCACCAACACATCATATGAATATTGATGTTGTTTTTTTTTTACGCTGTCAAACTACATCACAGGCGAGAGAAAAAAAGGAAGTCAAAAAAACTTCCTGTCAAAAGTAGAGAAGTTGCGACAGGATCTGTGATCACAAGTTAAATCAACAGAGATTCTGTTTCTTATAGCTAATAAAAGTTATTATTCTTTAGAGTAAAAATACAAAATTACAGACAATTCCTGTATGTCCCAATTCCCAAAGCCTACTATGAAGCTATAATAGCATCCAATAACGAAAAATTATGATTTTTGGACTAAGCAACTTCTTATTTTCATCATTTATAATGTAAGCTTTACTATTAGAAATATGCCAGTATAAAACATCTAATGTAAATTACTAAGAAAAGTATTACAGAACATAAGAGATATTTTCCGTTTTCTAATTGTTATTTGAAATTTTTTTTTTTCAGAATTTCAACTTCACATTTAATTTCATTTAGATAAAAACATACAATTTGTAAGTTAACCCCAAGTAATGTTAACTTTTTAAAGCCAATATCATAAAACAAGTCATTTTTAAAGTCAAGAAGGAATCTTAGAAATTACCTTTTCCTCATTCATTCACTATCTGTTTATTAAAGAGATCCACTGCAAAGTGATTAAACAAAGCTAGAAATACTCGTATACACAATTTAATTATCAAGGAACAAAAAAAAAAAAAAAGAGAGAGACAGAGAGAGAGAGAGAACTGGCTCTTTGCCAAAGTGCCACAGGCACGTTTTATTACTGCATAGATCTCAAAATCTGATTAAGCAGTCTTAGAAATATCACTCAGGAAGCATTCTTACAGCTTTTATAACTCATACGAAGTATCTATTAAACTTGGTTAAAACTTTTCTTTTTTTAAGAAAAACTGCCAAATGCATAAACATGCTTTAAACTAACGAAATAGGCCAAGGTTTTTAATAATACCGTACTCGTTTCAAAAATGAAATGGAGCATGACAATAGCTTTTTAATACAATAACAATAGTTCAGGAACCTCTTTGTGTTCATAAAAATTATTTTCTAAAATACCAACGTCATTTTTGAATAATTTCTAATCGCTATTAAAAAAAAATGTTAATATAAGCTAGGTTTTCATTTTTATGCTTTCTTTAAAAATCAAACCTTATTAAGCTTAGACCACTCCTTTTAATGAAACTATATTTTGTAAACATACTAAATATAAACAGAATTAATTGCTTTATACTTCCCAAATCTTAATAATAAAGAAACAAAGCGTAAAATTATTAGATGAATACATAAGATCACTTTAGAGATTCAAAATGGTAAATTCCCATTTGTGAGTCTGCCTAATAGTCTAGATTCAAAGGGTTCTAAAGTTTTTATTATTAAGATTCAAGAAGAAAACAATAATTAACTTTATTACAAATAAAACATTTTGTAATGTTGAAATATGTGCATCGGGTGAATTATGTTTTTAATAATGTCAAAAGATTTGTTCTAGGTTTTTTTTCTTATGACGTTTTATATTTTTTCTTAAGAAATCATGGGATTTACTCTTACACATACAGTACTGGGATTAAGGATAAACTTGAATTGTTGGACCATACTGTGCTCCTTCAGAAGGAGTCCCTGAAACTAATTGTTATAATTATTAAGGGGGGGGGGACATAATGCCCCTACTCTTTTGCTAAATTATTGACTATTGTAGAAGGTATAGGGAAAGAAAGGTTTTTTTATAGTGATTTTTGGTTTAAATTTTTGACTTATTTTAATGAAATTTTAATATGCTTTAATAATTTTGATGTTTTTATAAGAAATCACAAATCCACAATCTGTGAATCCATTATTTCACATTATCGTCGTTAGTTTGATCATTGTTTCTTGGACGATTTTTCCTCTTGGTTTTTTATTGACTTTTCTGTTTTGACGTAAAGGGCATGGTCTTTGCAAGCATTTGTAGCTGGGCTTGGCCCTTTTTCTCTTTTTGTTTTTTGAACAATACATATCCTAAACATTTAATGACTAATATCTTCAAGAGTTCATCAATTAAGACAATAAAATATTTCAATATCAGTTCATCAATAACGTGATGAAACAAAGACTGATCATTTCGATTTTTCGTCATTTTCAAGGGTCAAATGAAGTTTTAAATTTTCAAAGATATTTCATTTTATATCTCATGTTGTATTGCAAAATGATTGATCTTCAAATCCGAAAGGACGTAAGTCGACTAATTCCGATTGAATAAAACTTGGTAACGGAAAAACTGATATTAGATTATGTGATTTGTTGCAACTGGTCAAAATTTTTAGACACAAAAATATTAAAAAAAATAAAAAAAATTAAAAAAAAATGAATATTAAATAGATCAGGCATGAAAAATTGATTTTTCATCAAGATAATGTAGTGAAATTTGATATTCAGATTCTTATAGGCAAGATGTACAGTTGGGTGCAAAAAGGTTTAGACTTAAGTTATAGTTGAGCACATGAATAACATCCCAAGCGTATACCTGCTATCCTATTTTCATTCAGAAGGGACAGGTTTAGTCTAATCTGCCTTGACTCTCAGTAAAATTACCCAATTTTGCAACCAATTAACATCTCGTAAGCTCAGTTCCTACGGAGCAGGTAAAAACCTTTTTGCACCTGACTGTACATAACTATGAAGCAAACTATGGGGGGGGGGGTAGTGATCAATTGTTCCCTAGAACTATTAAGGTTTTCAAAAAGCAGCGTAAAGCTTGTTTTATATCATTCTATCGGAAATGACGATAATGATAGCAGGTAGAGTTGGTTTCCATTTTCTAAATATAGTTGAACTTCGATATCTTGAATTTCGTGGGAATATAAAAATTCAAGATAGAGGTTTCGAGATACGGAGTGTTTCTTTTAAATCAGATTTTCAGATTAATAAAGGTATCCTTTAAAAAATTGATAACACTATAGGCTCCAAAATTGAAGCCAAAATTCAACATAGCAAGACTTTCCGAGAAAATACAGTAGAACCCCGATTTTCCATTATAATGGAGGAGAAGGGAGTGACAGTTACTCGAAAATGCTTTGTTATCCATTTTTGTTTGCTTGACATGTTTAGCGGTACAATTCAATAGTCAACACAACATAACACACATTCAATACACGATAAATAGTACAGTTAACTGCAGGTGCACACTTATAACTGTAATTTAAAACACCCTGTAATGGAGGAGGCCTAGTGGGCTGAACAACAACTGTGAAGTTAAGCAAAATCAGGCACGGCTGGTCACTGAATGCGCGACCATCAGTGACACACAATCTTCACCCTCCGGCTGCTGCGACCATCATACAGCAGTCGTCAATCCAGGATCATCCAGGGACCCAGCTCGTTGGCCTCTGGCCATACAGGCCCTGGATGGATGTACTGGATTACATTAATAAAATAAAAAGTAATAAAAAATAAATAAAAATAAAATATTATAAAATAAGGACTTCTGAAATTAGCAAAGGGTAGAATATTTAATCGCCTACGTGTTTAGTAATACAGTAAACTCCCGATTATCCGCGAGCGGATTATTCGCGTTGCGGATTATCCGCGGGCGTCCCGAAAAAAAAAAAAACCTCAATAAAACTACTATACTACTATATTTTGTTTATTGTTTTATGTTCTTTAGTACATAAAATAGAAATAATTTTTAATGTACTGTACATATTTTCACTGTTTGTATTACTTTCATGTACAATACAATCAAGCTGTTAAGCTAGAACAATTTTTATATTACTTGCCCCTCATTTTTAGCCTTTTTGCGGGTTATCCGCGAATTTCCCTATCCGCGGTACCAGTGCCACCCAATTCCGCGGATAATCGGGAGTTTACTGTAATTACATCTTCAGGGAAACAATACAACTACAATTGAGGCGTTCACAAATTTATGGACATACCCCACCAATTGAAATGCAAATTTCAACCGTGGGGTTTAACAAGGAATGTTATTCGTCCGAATTACACAGTTCATGACTCATACTGCCATGTATAGATAAATTATATAATCATACGTTAGCCAAGTTCACATTGTTTGCAGATACTTAAAAATAAAATACTACAAAAGGGATAGGTAGTAGCATTGAGACAAGGACATTTCCCACGCGACAAAGAAGAGGTAGCTAACGGAAAAAGCACCCTCGTACAGGGTACCTGGTGTAGTTTCGCTTTACTATATATTTTGTCCACACGTTCATTATGGAAAAAAATTATAGATAATGGTTAATTGGCTGAACAGTTAACTGAGGGACGGAAAATCGAGGTTACACTGTTTCTCGAGAAATAACCAACGACGTTTCAGATGACAGGCGTGCGGATAATTGACGTTCTACTGTACTACGTATAAAAAGGTAAAATGTAAAGAAAGCTTTGTTTTTGACTGGTCTAAGAAGTGAACAATTTGTAATGTGGAATACAAATAAAGCACATTTGGAAAAATACATATTTTACATAGTAAAATGAATTCCGGACAATTGCCCAATATGTAACAGTAAAGATCTGAAGAGGTAATAAGAAAAATAACACTCCACAGAATTAAAACCGATACAAAAAGGAAAATAACCAGAACAAAAAGGAATGCGACGATTAAATAGAAATAAAAACTCTTAAACCACATATTTTACATCTTAATTCATTTTCCCTGATTTTACATTTTTCTCGATTTTACATTCTTTTAAGTTTGTCTGCAAGATGTCGTAAAATTGAAGTTTCACTGTAATATCTTATTGTATTATTGATGAATTCATGTTGAAATAATGATTAATACTCAAATTGGTAAACACAAAAGTGCTATAAAAAAACAAAATGTTAATATAGTATTCTCTCGTATGAAAAGAAATATTAAAATGCTTATCAGTTCCTATGCTGAATGCTTTACAGGTTTTACAAATTGGTTTCATACAATTTTAAATGAATTTAATACGCTTTCAAATGTATTTAATACTCTTTTAAATAGATGTAATACATTTTTAAATGAATTTAATACAATTTTAAATGAATTTAATACAATTTTAAATGAATTTAATACGATTTTAAAAGAACTGGCCGCGTTTGATTTTTTGAGATGTAGTGGCTTGAATTTCATTAGGAGTTGACTGTGTTTCAACATGTGAATTATTTTCATCATTTAATTCATTTTCGCAAGATTCTTCAGTCGAATTGGGATCACAAATAAGTCCGCCGTTGTTTAAATGTGCTATTACTGTATTTCCTGTGCATTCATATTTTCATCTATTTCATCCGATTATACAAACGAGAAATGTTCCTAATTTTACAATCGTCTGCTTTGGAAATGTTTGTCGTTAGGTGAAGCATTTTTACAGGTAAAATAGTCTTATAAATTATCGGTAGGTAAACAGTAATATAAATTTATAAATTTATAAAATTTTAAGTGTGTAAAAATTTAAAAATAGTTTTAGTAATAAATTTAAAAAATTATTTTTAGAATATTTAGTAATTAAACTTTATTTACACACATTATATTTATTTAAAATCGTATTAAATTCATTTAAAATTGTATGAAAGCAATTTGTAAAACCTGTATTATAATCAGGGTCATAAAATTTCAAGAGAAACAAATTTATAATGTTTTTAACACTTCAGATATTTAAAGAAAAGAATTTTTATTCTTTGTTTTCAGATGGAATGAATAATAAATAAAATTAACAGCAGAGACTTCATTAAAAACCAGGAACAATTAAGAAAAACTTAATTACTCTTTAGATAAACAAATTACTTCCAAATTTATTATTAAAACAATAATAAAAATTCTTAAGTTTAATATCATCAACATCAACACAACTTATAAGCTTTTTTTTTTTTTTCTAAGACAAGAGATAATTCGTGATAATAATTTATCATGAATAATGATTAATGCGTTTGCAAATAGATATAACTCACTTATTCCACAAGACCCAACCTCATTAGATCAACGTCCTATTTCAAATAGGAGGAGGAAATGAAGATGCAAATAATGAGATAAGCTAAAGATAATGATTGATTTTTGTTGGGTGGTTGTTTTTTTGGAGTTTTTTTGAGGGGATAGGGTTTACCTTAACAAAATTCTCAGGGAATACGCCGTATTTACCGTTGAGCTTCCCCTCCCACCAACCTCCATCCTTTTGCACAATGTTCGTGATGAGATCACCTGTCCTCAAACTGAGTTCATCAACGTTTTCGGCATCGTAGTCATACTCCACACGGGCTTCCACTATGCAAGCAACAAAACAGTCATTGTGGCTACAGTGAATTCATTATTAGGCCAACATCTAAAGCATTTCTACATACATAACTATCTACTTAAAATTTAAAAAAAAAAAAAATACAGATCTAGCAATGTAATACATTAAAGAAGAATATTAAACGCTAATAAAGATACTAAAACAATAAATAATTTTTATAATTAAACTTAAAGCAAATTTATTATTATTTTTTTAAAAATTATTTTAAGCCAGCTTAAGAAATATCTGAAGAAAAAAAAGTGAGCAGCAAATGTATCAAAAACTACCACGGCGAATCGGAGTTGATTCAGATTTTTTTTTTCTGTCTTTCTAATAAACATTCCTCCGATGATTTTAATCGTTCTTAACTAATTCTAAAATTATAAAATCCTACTTAAAATGTACTCCATGCACTAAATATTCAAAAAGGAACAGGTTATATGAATGGAGCTAAGCCTTGCTTATTCGGGGAAAATCCTTCATCTAACTTGTCAACAATGGAAGTATTCCATATCAATAACTTTGCCGAATCTAACTCGGCTCTAAAGCGTTCCGAACGCTAAAAACCTTCCCAAAGCGTTCTACTCACCCATGATCTTCTAAACCAAGGCAGTAGGGAACTCGTTAAATGTCAAAACAAGTTCGCAACACCTTCTAAGAACGGCATCCATAGAGCAGAGTAGGCGGGATGGCAGAGCGTAGTAGTAACAACCTTCGCTTGAGCACAAGACCCGCGATTCGTGGCACGAAATTCTAAAAAGATTATCGCTTAAAGCACACGATCCACATCGACGTCTTCAGAGCGGCCTAATTTTTCTTGTTGGACGAATTAAATAATTTACTGAGAATTTTTAGTGTTGTTTGGATGTAAATAATATGTGCTAAGTTCGAGAATAGCACGTTTTGTTTTTTTGTTATTTTTTTTTTTTATATATTTGTTTAATTGCTTGTTTATATAGTTGTTACTTCATGTTGCCGAGTCGACTTCCGCTTCCGGTCTGATGGGAGTCTGCTGCTTTCCGATTTGTTGCTCCGTTTGACGATTTCCGGAGAAGGTGCTCAATAAGCGATCGCCAGGTCTGTCGGTTTTTTTTATTATTATTATTTACTTTTTATTATTATTACTGTTTATTTTATTAAAAAAAACAATAACATCTTAACGCCCTAATTAAACCAGAAGATTCAAGCGATCTTCATTTTCTTGAAAAGCTTTCTTTCATTTTTTTGTATAAATCTTAAATTCGAAGTTCGCCCATGTGAGATAAAAAGCTTCTAGTGTTTTCTATCGACTGAAGTACCAATAAAAGCATTGATATTATGGTTATCTCACGGCAGGAAGAATGATTTTTTAATACACAAATAACCACCTAATAATTTTAAATAGGTACTTGCACTATGATGATTGCATGATGTCTGAAGAAAAGCCAGAAAAATTGCTGCAGTGTTACAATAAAGGTTGCCAACAGCAATATGAAGAATCCAAGAACCATGCAGGTCTGGATCACGTTTACAATTTTACTGATTAAGAGTAAAGGGTTAATGATACTATAATCTACTATATTGGGGAAGAAGGATTAGACCTCAAGTGTATATAAAAAAAAACAATCAATCGGTCATCGATGTTTATACTATGCCTATTATCCAGAGCCGAATTTAAACTGTGACCTCCCCCCCCCCCCCCGGGGGGGGTGGTGGAGGGGTTCTCAAACTGTGAATCCATATGGGATCGCGTAACTAAAATTATTGTATATACCCTATGGGGTATTGATAACCCATAGATGACCTATGGGATATAGATTTGCAACTCGACAAATAAATATGCCCAAGAACAATTAAAGGTAGCCTATAACAATATCTTACGAGCGGCGTGTAACTTATCTAACAAGGGGACATGTAATCACGGATTTGGTTGAAATTTTAGGAGGTCAGTCTACAACATTAATGTACCGCCTGTGTAAAAGGATTTGACTCAATGGCCTTTTGTTTCGGAGAAAAAAAAATAAAATATTGGTAAGGTTCAAAATAGCATTCCCTAATAATCAAGGAGCAGACCCTGATACAAGAAAGTCAACTACAGGATGCGTCTTTAAACTAGCAGGACCTATCCAATGGGAATCCAAGAGACAACCAATTGTTGCACTCTCGTCAACAGAATCAGAATATATCACACTAAAGGTGCCCCAACTAAACTTTGTTTCAAATCAAAAGGTCACAAAACTTCTTAATATACAGGGTGATTCTGAAAAAGTGTGTATATAACTATAAGCAAAGATAGACCAGAATGAACAGTTTCTTTTCGGGGAGCTTTGTCGCCAATTTCTGTGACAAAAAAAATAAGTACTAACCATTAACCACCTGTAATTGGCCGGGGGGGAAACCAACTGCCCCCTGTAATCAAAAAGGTTGGGGTATGTATCATTATTTTGTCCCCAGAGGGGGACGTCATAGACAGAAGACGTTGAGTAATGGAAAACAGTGACCAATGAGGCCTGCAGGGCCGAGAGTAGTAAAAGTTTCCAAATTCTGCACGTAAAATTTTCCTTAGATAACATCTCTATGATAAACCATTGATTTTTGAGACCATTTTTGAAAAAAAAAATTATTCCTGCACCAAAATCAACTTTTTAACTTTATTCAAAAATCAAAATCAACATGTTTTAGTTCAATATGTACATATTTTTATTAAAAAATATCAGCAAAAAAGTGCGCCTTAGAATCGAGTAAATACGGTATGAAGTAGATATGTTAAAATAATAAATTCAGAGCATTAATGCGACGGGGCTACCCGATGTCTTCCGTGATTATTAGGGGACGCTACTTTGAACTTTTACCAAAATATTTTACGTTTATTATTGTAGTGCCAGATAATCCAAATGGGAAGAAAGGTATACAACTTAACAGCAGTGGGGTAGTGGTTAACGTCAGGTTCTGAAGATTTACTGGTCCAGGTTCGATTCCTGTAGTATTGAGTTTTTTTTTTTTTTATCATTTTTCTTCATTTTTTTCCATTTTTTTTGTGTGTGTTTTTCACCATTATTTGTTTGCACTTTGCATAATAACAATCACATACATAAGTAATGTCACAGGTAAAACAAAAAATGAAAAATGTGTTGTACAATGTTTTCACTGATGGTAATTGGTGATCCTTGATGTGGCGGTGGCGATTGCGCATAGACCGTCGATAGTGCGATTAGATTTTTATAGTTTCCTTTTTAATTCACACGCCACGGCAATGACCGTCCGTGAAAATATTGTATAACGCATTTTGCATTTTTTTTTTGACCTGTGACGTTGCTTATGTATGTGAATGTTATTATGCAAAATGCAAACACCGAAATAATAATGGCGAAAAACACAAAAAAATGAGGGGGAAATGGAAAAATAATGGGGGGGAAAATGAAAAAAAAAATTCATTACTACAGGAATCGAACATGGTCCAGTGAATCTGCAGAACCATGATGTTAACCACTGTGCTACTGCTGTTTAGTTGTACTGTCGGCACGCCATGAGAAGACCGCTTCCGTTGCTTAATGTGCTCGTATGGTGTCGCTGCAGTTGTAGATGAATCTATTCAGTGTTGGGGGACAAACAGCCAAATTTGAGTCGATCCATGTTTCATCGGTGTAAACAATAGGGCGAATTTCTTCTCCTATTTTTTTCATATTTCATGCAAACGTTTTCATTTGTTTGAAACACTGCCAGAACTCATTTTTGCACTACTTGATTTTAGCGCTTTTCTTCCCTTCATAACTATAGACTGATCTCCAACTACAGCGACACCATACAAGCACATTAAGCAACTCAGCGGTCTTCTCGTGGCGTGCGAACAGTATTCTTTTCTTCCCATTTGGCTTACCTGGCACTACAATAATAAACGTAAAATATTTTATTTTTTTCTCCGAAACGAAAGGCCATTGAGTCAAATCCGTGATTACATGTCCGTGCGGTCCTCTTGTAAGAGGCAGTCTATTACTCAGTTTTGTAACGAGGTCGACCTTATGAATTAAGTCGAAGATGCATTATTCTAATGCCAGGTGATTTACATTTGTTAATCGGATATACATTAATATAATTGAAAAAATGGGTCTAAGAGGATTTTCTCACTCCATACCTCTAGATAATAATACCTCAGGCTTGAACCAGGGACCTTCATATTACTGTCACAGTGTCGTAAGGAATTTTCTTTACTATTTTTCTCTATTTAATTATTAATATCTGGAGGTATGGTGTGAAAAAATTCTCCTAAACCCATTTTTTTGGATGACGCTAAGATCTGAAGTGATCTGTGGAAGAGGACCCGTCAAAAACTGTTCGGGACCTTGCAGGGGATCATGCTGTGTCAGCGCCGACTGTCAGTAGACACTTTAAGATCATCGGCAAGGTGAAAAAGCAGGACAAATGGGTCCCACATGAACTTGGGTGGAACTTCTGTGGTGTAGTGCATTAGACCTACAGGGGAGACGGTCACCGCTGTGACCTACTGTCGTGAACTGCATCGTATACACACAAACTTTTGTCAGCAACAAAATGCATTTGTGCATCGCAAAGGCATCCTTCTGCTGTATGACAGTGCACGTCCGCATGTTGCACGAACGACCGTGCAGGCGCTATAGGCTCTGGGCTCTGAGGTGCTTCCACATCCCCCGTACTCTCCGGACCTCTCCCCTACCGACTACCATCTTTTTCAGAGCCTGGACAATTTTCTCCAGAGGAAAACATTCCTACCCCAAGCAGATGTCGAAAACGCATTCCAGGAGTTTATTGAGTCCCGTGACCATGGATTCTATCGGAGAGGGCTCGAGAAGCTGCCAAATCGTTGGCAACAATGTTTGGATTGCAATGGGGGTTATTTGGAAGAGCACGTGTGAAGGTGTCTTTTCTAGAGGGCCATTAAAGATGACCTCTGCAATCCGACATTTGATATGCAACGACCTGATATTTTACATTTATACAGGGAAACGCTATGTTGCGCATCTGTGCCCTTGAATTTTTGCGCGCAGGCGAACGCCGGGTGTGGACTTAAAACGGGGGGGGTTTTTCAGACGTCCACCGGTGGTCGTAAAACGGGGGCCTACTGTATTTCTCATTTTCAAAATGAAAGACGTTTTATTTATATGCAATTTTTGACTTCTGTACAGTACAGCATGCAGACACACTAATCCAAACACCCTCTTGCTATGACCATACTGTATATTTATAATATTATTCTTCATTTAATAGTAATAATAATCCTGGCTTGTGAACAAGCAGCCACGCTGTAACCTTTGCTTATATAACATGTTTGTGGCAGCACCCATGTCCATGGTGGCTTATTAGTTATGGCATAGGGACAATAACTTTAGGTCTCTGGTTCAAGTCCAGACCATGGAATTCTTTTTACTATTAATTATGGATATAATATATTAATCATCAGTGCTCTTCTCGGGCCCTTCTTTTTCGACTTTTTTAAAACCAAAAGATTTATAACACTGCTTTAGGTTTTGTTTATTTCTAATTTTAGTCCACCTGGCTATTACTTCCTTCCATTCACCTGCTAAAATTTTCTGGGGAGAACACTGATCATATTATTTGAATTCATTGCTTATTGGAAATTTTTCTTGTAGCAGTACAAGAACCTCATTAATCTTGTTGATCCTTTACAGAGTCTTGTTTATTCCATCCTGGGGAGCCCTTCTTCCACGATGCTTACAAAGGATGGTCTTGCTGTAAAAAGAAGTGCACGGACTTCACCGAATTCTTAAATATGAAAGTAATACCATACTTTATTTTATAAACTTAACATAAATCATTAGAAATCTTGAAGTAAAAATGTTTAAATAATATTTCCTCGGCTGTGGCTGAACAAATGTTTTTTCATTAAACTATTTGTCTTTTATTTTCTTTGTATAAATTTGAATTTTTTGAATTATTCTGCATAGCAAAAATTTCTCTCCAGAAATATTCCCAAGTCAATGAAATTTGAAATATTATTATCTAAATTCAGTATTCAGAAAGAATTCGAAATAATAAATAACGGGTGGGCAAGAAATAACGTGAGGTGTTCAGAGCTCGCTAGTGGGAATTCTATTAGGCCAAATGCAGTACATTTTGGTGTATATACTTAGTGGAACATGCAGTTTCGATTTCTGCAAAAAAAAAAAAAAAAAAAAAATAGTACCAAAAGTCGCCATAGGGGGTGCTTATTTCAAGAAAACAATGAATACCTAATTGTCAAATGAACAAATACCGTAAAAACCAACTTTAGTAACAACAATAAACAATGTTTTATTTTTAATTACAAATGTGTTTCAATATGACCACCAGTGTGCTAACCCAATAGGTGCATGCGGTACACAGCATTTTCTACGGCAGCTCGCAGCATATCTGCATTAATTAGTCTGATATGTAACGTTATTTGATTGTTTAAGGTTGAGAGGTCAGGAACATGTGCTTGATACACAAGGCTTTTCAAATATCCCCATAATCAAAAATCACAAGGGTTGAGATCAGGCGACCTGGGTGGCCATACCATGGGAAATGAACAGGTGTGAGTTTATAGGGATAAAATGTCATTATCTTATGCAATATTTTCCTCATCGTCGAAAATGGGATATCTGTTTGGCGTGCTATTGCATGTGCACTGCTGGTACCCTGCACAGTAGTCATCTCCTGTTCCACAACAGCAGTTGCAACTTCTTCAACGTGTTGCTGCCTGATTCGTTTGCTTCCCCGGCCTGGTTGCACTCCTAGAATTTCGGTAGATTCAAATCGTTCAATCGTTTTCCGTAAGTTAGTTATGCTCATCAGTCCTCTTCGTAACGTTTTCAATCGCCGGAATTCACGAAGGGCAGCACTTGCATTGTCGCTCTTCTGATAAAACAACTTGACTAATAACGCCCGGTCAGGCAGAGTAAGCGTCATCGTCAGGCCATTCGTTCGTGAATGATGGGAAATCCTCAGCCTTGCCTTTTATTGTCATGATTGCTCAACACGGAACGCGCTTATGCAAATGTATTCATTGTTTTCTTGAAATAAGCGCCCCCTATGGCGACTTTTGGTACTATTGTTTTGTTTTTTTTGCAGAAATAGAAACTGCATGTTCCACTAAGTATATACACCAAAATGTACTGCATTTGGCCTAATAGAATTCCCGCTAGCGAGCTCTGAACACCTACGTTATTTCTTGCCCACCCGGTATATTAAATGAAGGAAAAGAAATTTCATTCTGAATTGATTATATTCATTAGTGTGTTTATTCTGAACATTTTTGAGATACCAGCCAAAAACTGAAATCTCTCCATAGTCTCAAAAAAATGGTAAATCATAGAAAAGTGGTCAATCAATAGCATGTTGAGTGCCCAGCAAAATGCATTGAGTGGTGATTGGCTCAACCTGAATTTGAAAAGGTCTGAATTTTTGAGAAGTTCTAATACTGAAGTTCCCAGCAATGATATGGGTTACTGAAATGATTTTTATATAGTAGTTGGTCTTCTGAGATAAGTGAGACTCATGTTATGTAGGTGAATGTAACTACTGATTTGATTTATGGCCACAGTTTTTTTATTTAATAAAATTACTATATCAGTAATAATGCCCAGGTCGATTGGCTAATTATTATATTGTAATTGAGCATTAGGGTAGGAAGTTATATTTTAATATCACATATAACATTTTGTCCTCTTAAATTTGTTGGAGGCACTGTGAGGAGAAAAGTCAAATTAATTTTTTACAACGCTTGCAGAACTTTCGCCATTTGGGTCATGTTTGGTGGATGAAATCTTGTGATCAATATTTCAACCCCTTCCACTAGTCCGATCTTGCTGAAATTTTGTACACATACGTAAAGTCTGTGACAATGCATGAATCTAAACAAAAATTTTTTCAAAAAATCCAAAGGGGGGAGGAGGGAATTAATATGAAATAGAATTAGCTTATGTTTGTTTGTTTGCTCAAGAGATGGCACTAAGGGTACCTAATTTTGACATAAGCGTTGTTTTTTGAAAAATAAATTTTTGCTTCACTTGTTTATTTTATCCTTTTAATCTTGGGATTGCAATCTATTTTTAACCCATGCTTTGCTACAAATATGTGAAAAATGAAGAAGCTATGAAAACGATATATAAGCTTCACTAATAACGCATTATAACACGCTCATCACTTATAAATTGGGAAACAATAAAATATACGATAGGAACTTAACACGAAACTTGAAATTCCCATTTGCAGTAAGCAAAAAAACGCTACGAATTTGGTCGAAAACGACAGCAGCGCTTTTACTTCGCACAGCCGCCGCTCGCCTGATTTTTAGCATTGGTTTCTACGAGAGTAATCACACTTATTTATTCTATTCGCTATGTATATAGGCTAAATACGAATATAAGTTTAATTTAAACGTGTATATTTTTCTCTTTATCAGGGTTGCACACGTTCTTACCACAGCAATGTCAAACCTCCAGAACCAGAAAGACCGAAAGTAGACAAGTCTAACAGGGAAGAGGTAAATAATTAACTGAAACTTTGAATTGGATGTGATTTTAAAATTTGAGTAGGCCTGTATGAAAGCGCTTTGTGCCACTTTTCTTTGCACCTCAACTTGGATTTCCTACCAAGTTGTGGAGATTGAGGCTCTTTGGCACCCTCTTTTGTGATAACAAGATTTTAAGATATTTGTTTTTCTTATAAATTTAATTATTGGAATATTTTTATACATTTTGCAACTGCTTGTATGGCGCTTATTTGGGAAAAGTATTATGCAAATGAGGAATTAAATGTACTTGTTTTATTCTGATTGTCTTTCAGATTATTGTCTATGAAGCGCCTAAACCTGCACCAAAAGCACCTCGGCCTAGTGAAAATCTACCGCTGACCACATTACCAGTGACAGTTGCAGCATCACTTAAACAATTGCTAGAAAAGGAAGACAAAGAAAATTCTGTCCAAACGGTACCCAATTGTAAGTTTTTGGCTCACGAAAAAAAGACAAAAAACTTGAGCATATTTTCATCTTCATGGTGTTTCGAACCTTTAGTGTCTTATTCTACAGATGATAGAGAACAAATTGAGATTTTTGAGAACTTAAGCCCGGAAATGCATATTTCTGGTACCATGAGCTCTTTACTAATACAGTCAAATCCCGTTATAACGAAGTTCAAGGGATCACCGGTTAACTTCGTTATAGCGAAAACTTCGTTACATCGAGATTGCAAATTAATTTGAGAATAAATGAAAAATAGCATATTCTGAATCGAGAATATAAATATTTTTAATGTTTTACCCTTAATTATGGCAAATACCAATCAATATTAGCCTTTTAATGTACATTTAAGATTTCGAAATGATTTGTTGTGTACCACAGGATTAAATTAAACTGATTAAGATCGTCTCATTATTATTTTTATTTATCATTACATGTATTATTAAAATAATCGGTTATTTTTGACTGAAAAGAACAGCTTTTAACAGCAACGCTATTTATAAAATCGGATAAAAATCCTAAACTCTGAAAAACACGCTCGTCGGTTTCGTTTTGTTCCTGTGCAAATCTTTGTAATTTTTCTATCATGTCTACTGCCTCCATTGGGGAAAGGCGCTCTTTCGTCGCTTCTTAAAAAAAAAAAAAGATACCGATTTATATTAAGTACTGTACATATCATGTGTAATTATAAAAAGAAAATTAAGAATTATCAAATGCTATTAAAAAAAAATATGGCCGAAATGGCAGTTGGTGATGCAGAATGGGTACTTACGGCAGGAATGTATTTGTCTTAGCAGTCATCGATTGCCATGGAGTGTAGAGATGTAGAGATTCGAAATTGAAACTGACTGCCATGCGAAAGCGGCCCTTTTATATCCTCCATCATGGCGATGCTGCACCAACGGGCGACGAGTATTCTGATTGGAGGAGACCAAAAGCGACCACAGCGCCCTCTCTTGGTGAAGGCGGAAACTATTCCAGTTGATCAGCGATCACAACGGCGATAACACAAGAAGGCAAGTGGCCTCTCTCTGGTGTAGGACAAAATGCAAGTTCGAAATAAAATTTCGTTATAATGAAATTAAAACGCTGTGGGGACCAAAAATTTGCTTCATTACAGTGAAAACTTCGTTATAAAGATTTCGTTATAGCGGGATCATAATAGTATTAAATTAATAGGATTTTTGCCGGGACCACAGAAAAACTTCGTTACAATGGTATTCGTTATAACGGGATTTGACTGTATGTGAGAGAAATGCTTTTGTAAGCTGCTTCATTCTTAACCCGTATATGCATTACAGTAGGTTGATTTAAATGCCAAATCTATCCGCCAGATGGCATCCGCTACAATTTATGAATTTCGTTCTAGTTTATTTACAAAAGTTTAGTGAAGATGAAAGTTAAAGACTTGAAAGAAAAGCTTCGGTTAATAGGAGCGAAAATTGACGGAAATAAACAAGTATTGACTAACAGTGAGCAAATTTTATAATGAATTACGATTTACGAAAGTGACGATGCTAAATACTGGGCTAGGCTACGACATCTCATTTAACCTCACTGAATTTTTCGATCTGTACGAAATCCATGAAACTTGAGATTTTTGTTTTTAACATTGTTGTTCGAACATTGTGGAACTGAACAATTTACATGCATGTTCTTATACAGTATTCTTAACATTGCCGAGATTTTCTCCTCGTTTCGACCATAGCGTCATAGCCTCAGATTCATAAAGCGTAAGCGCTGCCATCTATACTTAAATCAACCTATAGTGCATGAAATTTTGGCATAATCCTTTCAATATCCCTTGTGTGTGTTATACATGTACAATAGAACCTCCGTAGAGCGAACGTTGATATAGCAAAATTCTCTCTATAATGAAATTTTTGTGGTCCCTGCAAAAATCCTATTGATTTAATGCTTTTTCAATCTCCAAATAGCGTAATTATCCCTATAACGTAAGGATTTTTCAGTCCGGACAATAAATTTTTAAGGTATATTTTAGCTCTTTATTACGAAATTTGGTTCCTGCACTTAGCATGACCCGACAGCCAACGAACAAAGTTAAAAACAAATTTTTACGTCACAAACTCTGCCTAGTTGGCTGCGGCTGTGGCATTAGGCTTATTTTATCAGCAAAATTACGAAGAGTTCTCTATCGAGTAAAAAAAAAAAAATAATAAAAAAAAAGTTATTACTCCATGGATTTCTCAAGAACGTTATTACACTGAACTACCCATGATGCACTGCACAGCAATAATGGCGGCCTGTTGATGAGTTTATATGTGCAGGCATGTTAAAAATTTATCTTCTATGAGAGTCGGCACGAGAACTACTATAAAAGCTGTCGAAACTTGGAAGATTTTTTATATTAAAAACTTTAATATTTGTTTAAATTTTGAATATATTTTATTGAAAGTGTAAGCCCATAAACATTTACGTGATATTCAAATTTTACCAAGCCGACGAAAAAACACTCGTCGGCCTTAATAAACTGATTGGAAGAAAGTAATTGGACACCTCGCACAGTGCATTTATTTGCTTTTATTGATAACAGCTAATATCCTGTCGGCCCCCCTCTGGCTGCAATAACGGCGACCACTCTCCAGGGCATGCTTTCCACAAGAGTATGTACGACCCCCACAGGAATCTCCCGCCAAATGTCCCGTACAGCCGTCCACAGTTCAGGTAGTGTTTTGGGGAGTGGGATTCGGGTCGGGGCTCTGGGCTGGCCACTGCATGCGTTCAACATTATTATCGGCATACCATTGCAGGGTATGAGCTGCAACATGTGGCCTGGCATTGTCGTCTTGGTACAGGCATGGCTCTAGACCGCAGGTTTGCCAAAGGGTTGGGAGAACGGAATTGTCCAGGATGGTAGTGTAGTCCGTAGCCCTCATGGTGCCTTCCACCTTCACTACCGGGCCTACGCCATACCACAAAAAACAGCCCCACGCCATAATTTCTCCTCCGCCGAACTTCACTGTTGGCATGATACACTCAGGAAGGAGCCGTTCTCCAGGTAAATGCCACACCCAAACTCTGCCATCCGATCGAAACAATGTGAAGCGGGATTCATCGCTCCAGAGAACACGTTTCCAGTCCTCAACGGTCCAATCTTTGCATTCCCTGGCCCATTGCAGTCCGTTCGTTTTGTTCGCCGATGTGACTAGCGGCTTGTGGGCTGCTGCTCTGCCGTGATAGCCCAGCATGTGGGCCTCCTTTCGGAGGGTCTTGGTGGATACGTGACATCCAGATGCCTGCTGGAATTCCCCGGCGATGGTGGTCATCGTCGAACGTCGGTTCTTCCGTATCTCCCGCTGCAGCATCCGACGGTCCCTATCGGTCAATGCGGGTGGACGACCAGGCCTTGGTGCATTCGTACAATGTCAATTGGTCCTGTACTTCTTCAGCACATACGCCACTGTTGATTTCGGATGGTTCCAGCTGCTGGCAATCTCTCGTATGGATGCGCCTTGGAGCGACATTCCAACCAGGACACCTTTTTCAAACTGTCAGCTCCGCCTGTCGCGGCCTGATGCTTCATATAGAGTCAATGGTGTTGTCTGATGACTATCTTTGCATTTTCATACAGTAGTGACACGTGTGGTAGCGGAAAGGTCCATTTTTTGCCGGGTGGATGGGTGTCCAATTACTTTCTTCCAATCAGTGTATATACGTTTATGGATATGTTCTTTCGGTATTTTTCCGAAAAATACATATTACAAAATTATTTTGGCTCCATCCTGCTTTCAAATTTTAATTACTTCAGAAAAAATTAATCGCGATCCAGACAAAATTTTCAGCAATGGCAACCTGAATGACTTTAGATAGGCAGTGATGTCAAGTATTGAAAAAGTTTTGTTCTTAATGTTAAAAAGCATTCAGATTAATATAAAATACTAAATTTTTATGTATAAATGCTAAATGTAAAATACATATGTAATTTATACATCGAAATTATGCAAATTTTGACACTATTTTCATGCAACGAAATATCTATACAGGGTGTTTCAAAATTATGTACAATAGATTTAGTGACATATTCTTCAGGTCAAAAGAAGACGAAAATGTTCTATAGCGTTTCCAGATTTATTTACGCGATACAGGCAACTAAACCCGTGGCTCCAAATTACAGGAATTGTTCAAAGTGCCCGCCACCAGCTCGCACGCACGCGTCGGCTCGTTGCAATGAGCGACCGTCTGATGTCATGGAAGAGTTCGTCGACAGCATTACGAACGGTTTGGATCGTTGTCACAGATCCATAATGTTAGGAACTTGTGTGCTGTAGATGATCGTTTTCACATGACCCCGCAGAAAAAAGTCCAAGGGATTAAGGTCGGGTGATCTTGCAGGCCAGGCTACCGGTCCACCTCGACCTATCCACCGATTCGTGTATGCAGCATTAAGGTGTGCTCGCACAACATGGCTGAAATGTGCTGGAGCGCCATCATGCATGAACCACATGTTAGATCTTATCAAAAGAGGAACATCTTCCAGTAATTCTGGCAATGCATTCTGCAGAAACAAAAGATACGTTCGCCCAGTCAATCGTGGCGGCAACACATAAGGGCCAATTAAATTATTTCCGACAATTCCACACCAAATGTTCACGGAGAAACGCTCTTGATGCGCTCGAGCTCTGGTAACGTGCGGGTTAGCATCTGCCCAATGGTGCTGGTTGTGAGAATTTACGATTCCTGTCCGAGTGAAGGTTGTTTCGTCCGTGAAAAGTATGACGACGTTGTATCCATTGGCAAAATCGTTGTCGGTGTGGATAGTCCGTTGGGTTCAGTGCCTGAACCAGTTGCAGGTGGTATGGATGCAAAAGCTGACGGTGAAAAATGCGCCAAACAGATGAGTGCGGAATGTGTACCATGGAAGAAATACGACGGGTGCTTGTCTGTGGATCATCATGTATGATGTCAATTATCACATCCTCCTCATCCGGAGAATGTGCTACAGGCCGCCCTTGTCCTGTTTGACGGCCAAAGGAACCACACTCCCTCAAATGTCTGTCGACACATACAAATGTTCGGTTATTTGGCAAACGTCTATTCGGAAAGCGTTCTTGGTAGAGTCTTCTTGCTTCCACAGTATTTCCGTCCGCAAGACCATACATTAGGTGCATGTCAGTGTATTCTGCACTGGAATACGTGTACATGACTTTTTTTTATGTAAATCGTAATGCGTATGTCAAAGCAAACAAACGTTCTGAAATTGATATTCCTAGTGGATGTAGAGTAATGGAAACAACCGTACACAACTAATGGAACAATCCTAAAGTAGGTTTAAATGGAACAAACCGCTCAACCTAGTGTTGGGTCGAAATGCTGGAACTACTAAAACATCGTCCGCTAACTACCGTGCTTCCCTACTGTATGATATTGGATTACTCGCAAACAAATCGTTTCCAGACAAAGTGCTATAGAACATTTTCGTCTTATTTTGACCTGAAGAATATGTCACTAAATTTATTGTACATAATTTTGAAACGCCCTGTATAGCAAAATAATTTTGCCGGTCCGTTACGTTTTGCTATACGGAGGTTCTACTGTACAAGGGCACAGGCAATTGGAACCTGGCAAGTAATGATTTAATCAAATTCTACTGGATTTTCATACACCAATGATGTACCCCATGAGAAAAATCCAGAGGAGTGAGGCCGGCGACCGCACTGACCATAGGAAAGGACCTCTCCTACCAATCCAATGATTAGGAAGTTTTCCTTATCTCAAAGTACAGTATAGCAAAATCCAAGGGAATAGGGGTTTTAACCTCGTAATCCGAAATATAATAAAAAATATGTTAAAACTAAGCATAATCAGTGTTTTAACCAGTTTTATTCATGATCTTTCAAAAAATCTAAGATGGTTTTCTGTCGTAACGATTTTATAAAATTTATGTTTATAAACTTACGTAAATTAAAATAATTTCAAAAATTTCATCCGGAACTTCATTATAAACAGTTAAATAATTTTTCGCTTCATTCATAAGAGAATCCATGTGCTTTAATGATAGAATCGGCTCTTCTTGTTCATCATTGTGCTTTCTTTGCCATCTTCGCCACCATCTTGGTTTCTTTGGCCTTGTTCGGCGATAAAGTTACGACAGCATCGTCCAGTGTTTACTGAGCAAGCACAACAAGCATTGCTTCCTAAATAAAATTTTGAGATTCCTTATTTGTGTTTCTGGTAGTACTTTCCTCGCATGAGAGTAGAAATGATATGCTTATATCTTATACATTGGGGCTGATACTGCACAAGGGCCCCAAGAACCAGGTATAAGGTTTTCGCAACTAGTTAACGACTGCTAGAGTTGCAGCCGGGACCGATGGCTTAACGTAACGCCAATGACGGGGAAAAGATGGCTTAACGTAGCGCCAATGACGGGGAAAAGATGGCTTAACGTAGCGCCAATGACTCCACCAATCGCCAAGCCAGTCAGTGAGACGACTAGGCCATGACTGGTTCATTTTAATACTGTAACAAGTCACCAAGATCGTCATCAACTGTTGCTGTAAGTCGTCCAGTCAGAGAATCAGAGTGATCATATGATTGGTTTAAGCATATTGGATGCACATAGAAGCGACCAATTGCGACAATTGATACTATTTTAATCAATTTGCCTAGTGCTATAACTGGATTTCTTTCAAAAACATTTTACAATAAACGTGTAAAAGTGCAGAGAAAATAGACTGATGGGGTTAGGAGCAAATTTTTTTTAGCCAGGAAGTTGTGCTCTCGGATCGCACTGTGCAGGCAAGCTTTGTCTTGCAACAAAGCCTACTGTCCAGTTCTATACAGGGTGTTTCATAATTATGTACAATAAATTTAGTGACATATTCTTCAGGTCAAAAGAAGACGAAAATGTTCTATAGCACTTTGTCTGGAAACGATTTATTTACGCGATACAGCCAACTAAACCCGTGGCTCCAAATTACAGGAATTGTTCAAAGTGCCCGCCTCCAGCATGA
>JAHWFO010117782.1:1496874-1524368 GCA_023313115.1 Rhysida immarginata | reverse complement strand
CGACGGGTGCTTGTCTGTGGTTCATCATGTATGATGTCAATTATCACATCCTCCTCATCCGGAGAATGTGCTACAGGCCGCCCTTGTCCTGTTTGATGGCCAAAGGAACCACGCTCCCTCAAATGTCTGTCGACAGATACAAATGTTCGGTTATTTGGCAAACGTCTATCGGAAAGCGTTCTTGGTAGAGTCTTCTTGCTTCCACAGCATTTCCGTCCGCAAGACCATATATTAGGTGCATGTCAGTGTATTCTGCACTGGAATACGTGTACATGACTTTTTTTTACGTAAATCGTAATGCGTATGTCAAAGCACGCAAACGTTCTGAAATTGATATTCCTAGTGGATGTACAGTAATGGAAACAACCGCACACAACTAATGGAACAACCCTAAAGTAGGTTTAAATGGAACAAACCACTCAACCTAGTGTTGGGTCGAAACGCTGGAACTGCTAAAATATCGTCCGCTAACTACCGTGCTTCCCTACTGTATGATATTGGATTTCTCGCAAACAAATCGTTTCCAGACAAAGTGCTATAGAACATTTTCGTCTTCTTTTGACCTGAAGAACATGTCACTAAATTTATTGTACATAATTTTGAAACACCCTGTATAAGACCAGTCGAACACGTTGGAAGCGTAGTCGCAACTGTTTCATAACTTTTTCATCAATTGCAATAAAACTTGATGATCACACATTGCACTATGACACAAATTTTCTCACTCATTACATTTCACTGGTAACAGCAGGCAAACCTGCTTGGTTTAGTATGATTGAAGCTAGATGGTGCTTATTGATGTTTATTGTCTCTCAGTGCGCTTATCCACGAGCTCATTCCTAGTTGCGTTGTCGTTTAGATTTCGTTCCATTTGCCAAACTTTTTAGATAAGCCTTGTGTATTGAAAATGTTGATTTCTTTTACATGTTTAGAATTATCAAAGCAAATCAATTGTAGCCGTTTTAAATTTTAATCTTTACATTTAATCCAGCTGAAATTCAAACGGAAAGTGTGAAGATCGGAACACCTTGCAAGAATGGAGCATGCAAAGTGGTAAGCTTCTCACTTGTTACATACTTAGATAATATAAAATCAGTTAAGTATAGCTTTCAAAATTAATAGAAGGCGGGTTTCTTACAGCAATGTAATCCATACAACCTTCCAACATAGATTGTTCTTCCAAAAAGTGACCCTTTAATTGAATTTGCCAATAGGTGTCATTCTACACTGAGTGAGCATTTTATTATGACCACCTGACATGTTTATGCAAATGCATGCACGGACTTCGCCACAATGTTGCTAGCGGGCCGGACCAATAAAACAGGGAAGCTGAGTGTCGTAGACAACAGTAGACGTGTTCCATTCTTCAACTATGGGTAAACGATGCGATTTAACAGCCTTCGAACGCGGGATGATTATAGGGTGCTCGGAACTATGGAGCGAGTATCAGCGAAATAGCAGCATTCGCGGGATGCTCGAGAGCAGCCGTCGTTAAAGTATTTAAAGACTGGATGGTTAGCCGGAAGACGGGGTCTGAACGTTTGCGTTGTGCCACCCACGGATGGTTGATGATCGGACAGAACGGAGACTGTCACGACTGGTAAAGGATAACAGAAGGGCAACTGTGCATCAAATCACTGCTGATCTTCATAAGGGGTCCTCCAAAACGGTCTCTGAATGCACTGTCTGCCACGCAGCATTGCATGGGATACGGAAACCGAAGACCTGTCCGCACATCTTTGCTGTCTGCAGCCAACAAGCGGAAACGATTCCAATTCGCTCAGGAGCATAAGGACTGGACTATCGAGTAGTGGAAACAAATCATGTGGTCTGACGAGTCACGATTCCAGTTACAGCATGCAGATGGCCGCATGAGAATCTGACGGAAATGGCACGAAAGCATGGACCCGTGTGCATGAGTACAACCCTTCAGGCCGGTGCAGGCAGTGTTATGGTATGGGGAATGTTTTCCTGGCATGTGTTGGGTCCGTTAATACGTGTCGAACAAAGTCTGGATGGCACAGCATACCTCCGTATCGTAGCCGATCAAGTCCACCCTGTCATGTTGATGTGTATTGTGTAGCCAAAGGAGATGGCTACTTCCAGCAAGACAATGCGCCATGCCACAGAGCTCGTATTGTGCAGGAGTGGTTCCAGGAACATGAGGGGGACTTCGGTGGCCCCCACAATCCTCAGATCTCACTCCAATTGAGCATTTGTGGGCCGAAGTCGACTGAGCCATCAGATGGCCGGATCCACCACCGTCCAATCTAGCACAACTAGACAGTGCTATCCATCGGGCATGGTGCCAGATTCCTCCCACCACCTTCCAACATCTCGTGGAATCAATACCACGAAGAATCACCACAGTATTAAAGGCAAAAAGGTGGCCCAACGAGATACTGACAGGGTGGTCATAATAATATGCTCACTCGGTGTATAAAACATCGAGCAACTTTTATAAGGCATTGGTTAATTAATTCATCAGGGTATCTCGCCACCCGTTTATGCAAAATACAAAGTTGCTAAACTATCTTGGTCTTCTTGAATACTTTCCATACATTTCGATGGACTTTCATACAATTTACCATACAACAAGTAATTGTCTGAATTCCAGTTATGGGATCCGATTTGTTGTCTGTGTCATGGAGGTGTCCTTTGTTGGAAGATTCCACAAAAGAAAATCCGGGATACAATACCGATTTAAGCTTTGTAAAATGTATTGCGTATATAGTTTCGTTTCATGTACTGAGGGTAGATCATCGCTGAAAGGGCACCTCCCAGTGATAAGTAACAACTGCTACGATAAGACTGTAGCAGCCAGTACCGACGGCTTTACATGCCCTTCGAAGCACGGGAGGTACAAAGATGGAAATCCACTGGTGGGGGGCCAAGCAGTGGTAATCGTACCCCAGCTGCTGGGCATCCAGCTCTGGTCCAATGCATGGGTTTCACCAAATTGTATCAACCAACCAGTGGCTGGCCACGCCAAAAGTTGCTTAACTTCACTGAATGGCGAACCAATCGGTGAAACAACTAGGGCACGACCACCCCCTTGCATATATGGTAGTAATAATGGAGACAAAAAAAAAAGCCAATAAGCAAAACAAAGTGTTACATATTCAGGAATTCGTCAACTGCATTTGCTTTTTTGAATGTTTCTCGACTTTGTAAAAGATTTCCCATGCTTGATGACGAAGTGTTTTGCGCTTCTTCTGAGGAGCTTCAGCCTCAATGTTAGCCATGGTTGATTACTGCTTGCGATTCGAGCACAACTTTGAATGGAGGAATGCCAAGTTGTTTTAATCTGGGGAAAAAGCATGGCTGCTATAAAAGACTGTAATTGATGATGCGTCAGGACGTTGCACGTAAAACCAGGTTGAAACGGGTCCAAATGCCGATATGCAGAGTGTAAGCCGATTATTTATTGTTTCGGTGCTCTATGTTTTTATACTTATTTCTTGTGGATTGTACAACCCTAGCGTCAATGAACTTCGGACACCTACAGAATTTTGGATAAGTACAACGAAACTATTTGTAAACAAATGAAAATTACTTTATTGAGTGCACAGAGCTTTAGTACAACTGTGATATAGCATTTTAACATTAAAAAAAACAAGAAAATTAAATAAGCGACTTTTTGTAATGTTCCGTTTTCAACACGTTGCAATGAACTTCGTACACCGTACCGTTTATTACACATTACCACTGAGTGGCGTCACCTTTCCGACGAATGACGCTCCGAAGTCGTTGAGGCATGCCGGACACTAACTTCTGCGTTGTTTCTACTGGAATTTTGTCCCACTCTTCGGAAATACACGCCCGCAACTGCTGCAGTGTTCGAGGCTTCTGCTGTCTAACTTTTCGCTTTAAAATGCGCCATACATTTTCAATGGGTGACAGATCTGGGCTGCAGGCAGGCCAGTCAAGAGCCCTGAAACGCTGCTGTTGTAGCCAAGTCTTGGTGTTCCGAGCAGCATGAGGCTTCGCGTTGTCTTGCTGAAAGATGCCTGGTCTTCTATTGAACAACTTTTGGCGGGGTGGACGCAGATGCTGTTGAAGAATGTTTATATAGGCAGCAGAGTTAATAGTGCCCTCGCAAAAGTGAAGCGATCCTGTCCCGGCTGCACTCGTGCAGCCCCACACCATCAGCGATGCAGGCTTCTGAACTTTCCTCTGGTAACAGTCGGGATGATTACTTTCGTGCTTGGTCCTTAGCACCTTGCGACCGTTGTTGCCATACATCACTGCAAAGGTGGACTCGTCGGACCACAGAACACTATTCCACTGAGCAAGGGTCTACTTTAGATGGGTTCTGGCCCATGCTACCCGGCGACGCTTAGCTACAGTGCTCATAAATGGCTTCCTCTTTGTAGCGCATAAGTAATAGTTGCATCTTCTGATGTAACGGCGGACTGTGCTTTCGGATATGGGTATATGAAAATATTCTCGACTCCAAACAGTCATTTCACTTATGGGAGCATGCCTGTTTTTCACAATGTAACGTCGAAATACTCGTAGGTCCCTAACATTCAATAATCGCTGCTTGCCTGATGCAGTCCCTGGTTCTGTTTTCCCGATTTCTCTGAAACGCTTGATGATCCCATTAACAGTAGAGAGTGGAACTGATAATTCATGGGCAATAGCTCGCTGGGATTTGTTATTCTGGAAGTGCTGCATAATTTTTTGCCGTATACACGTTTCTACTGGCTTACCACGTCCCATGGTTCAAAACAACACGAATACTGTGCTCTGTCGCGTGGACGGTGCTTTTAAAACCTGATGCAAAGCATTCTAGGTGTTTCTACAGCCTTTAGGAAAGTTCTATATGCTGGCACCCCTTGTGTACGAAGTTCTTTGAAACCTGTTGACAATGCAATTTTACATAAATTTGAATAAATTATTTCACACTATTAAATCGATTCTAAATCGATGTTGATATTGTTACATATTCTCAGTAAATCTATTTTCATGAGCCTGCAATCCTCTGTATGCACTTTTCACTGTGTTTTTAGCCAAATTACTTGGTGTCCGAAGTTTATTGACGTTAGGTTTGTATATTAATTTACCAATAATTAGAATCCCTTTTATGACGTTCAATTTGACACCCTAACAGTGATTTTTACTTTTCAGACATACGAAGGGGAAGCAACTGATTTGAGCAAGTGTATATATCATCCAGGAGTGCCTATTTTTCATGAGGGGTAAGAATTCCAAAAATCTCATTTTCTACATAGAATCTACGCTTTAGAACGAAAAGAACCCAGTTTATTTTCTATTTTCTGATACCATTCACTGAACTTTTAGACACACAAATGTAATAGTTGCGCATTCAAAATCGTAATAGTGCTCACATGCGAGTACTAACCAGCACGTGTTGCGATGTTGAGTGCATAACTCGGAGACGTTCTCATTGGAATTTGATCAAACTTTAACAGTATACAGAGTTTTATGTACCCTATTATTCTTCCAAAATTCATTATTCTAGGCATCGCAGAACCTGAGTTATTAACTTGTTGATCTTGGTGGAGGCATTTTTATTTCTGTTCATATCTCAGTTAGCGTTCAAATTTGGACCCACATTGGATTAAAAGAAAATGGTCATTCTGGTCACGTCTGTCATTGCTTGCAGTTATACGAGGTCTGTTCAAAAAATATGTAGACTGTTTGAATTGCGCGGGCCCTGTTGGTCCCAATCAAAATCGCTTGGTGTCGCTATCTTCTGACAGATCTGCTGATTACAAGGCAGTTTTTTGATTGCAAATATCAGTATTGGTTGATTAGCTACGCGGTTGTTTGTGAAGTGTTTTTTTTTCGTTTGGCGGATTTTTAGAATGAGTGACTCGAACGAGCAAAGAGTTGCTGTGAAATTTTGTGTTAAACTCGGAAAAACTGCCACTGGACGAGTGGAAAAGGCCAGAAATGTGGACGAGAGGTGACTGGTTGTTTCGTCACGACAATGCTCCAGCCCATTCAGCCCTCAGAACTCGAGAGTTTTTGGCCAAACACTCGATCACTGTTCTTCCTCACCCACCCTACTCACCTGACCTCGCTCCTTGTGACTTCTTCTTGTTTCCCAAACTCAAAAGACCTTTGAAAGGAAGGAGATTTGAGACGATTCCCGACATAAAGGCAAATGCGACGAAGGCGCTGAAGGACATCACAAAAGAAGCGTTCCAGGACTGTTTCCAAAAGTGGAAACACCGTTGGGATAAGTGTGTGCGTCGGGGAGGAGAGTACTTTGAAGGGGGCCCAGATGTGTAACTTCTGAATAAAGTATATTTTGTTTTATGACGTCAGTCTACGTATTTTTTGAACAGACCTCGTACACACTTTTTTAGAATCGCCCTGTATATCCGGAGGACCATTAGTGCCAAGGTTATCTAGAATAACAGGTAGGTCCAGTTTGTCAGAAGTGCTTAACGCGCATGCGTATTGTGACGTCACGGGAATACTTATGGCTTTACTTCCGGCGTGTGCGGTAGCCATTATTTTGGTCACAAAAGAAAACGTTTTCACGTATAAAAACAAAACTCTTACGTTGATTTCTGAAGAAACGTTTATTTGTAAACTTACTATTTTATAAATTAAAATTTCCTAATGCCTGCATAAATAAAGTTATTAAGAAATAATATCGAAATTATCATCTGTCTCTTAACTGCCAACGGTTCCGGCGAATCAATTTCGAAATCTTAACGAGGAATGATAACTAGGCCTAATGATAATGAGAAATACGTTATCGTCCTTGTCTCTGCGTTCGCTTAACTATCCGCACATTGCGCGATGAGTGAACATGAGACCAAGGTAAATGATTTTACATTTTAAAGACACCCACCCACTCCCCTTCTACCGAACTGATATATAACCCTTTTTCTATTTAGTCTCAGTAAATTTCATTTACCTTGGTCGCATTATCAGTTATCGCGCGATGTGCTGATAGTTAACATCAACCCTGTGTTCACATTAAAAAGATAATACGTAAGTACATTTTACAATAATTATAAATTACGTAAGTCCCTTCATATAATGGCATTATTATTTAATTAAAATATATAGTATAAAGAATGAGAATTGTGAAGGAAATGAACGAGTCGTCAATTGTGGCTATCGCACGACTGCTTTCATTGCCGCCATGTTTTAGTTTCTGTTGAGGTTTCGATTTAGCGGGTATAGGTTTCGATGTATTCCCGTGACGTCAAAATACGCTTGTGCAGTAAGGCAATTTTTACTACTTCCGGCAAACTGACCCCCACCTTGTTCTAGATCACCTTACATTAGTGCACCTTAACTACACTGGGGCACTGGTCTTTCATGGTTATAGTGCATTAGTGGTCCTACATTTACACTGAGTGGCCAAATTATTATGACCACCTGACAGTTTTAGGCAAATGAGCTACTGCGTCACAGTGCTGCCGCTAGAGGGCTAGGTAGCTATAAAAAGGGAATGCAGGTGAGATGAACCTCAGTTGCACTGTGTTTTTTGCGACGATATGGGCATAACGTGATTTAACTGAGTTTGAACGCGGGTGGAGCGTCGTCGGCGCGCGCAGTGTCGGAACCAGTATCAGCAAAACTGCTGAACTTGTGAAGTATTCAAGAGCGGCAGTTATAAATGTTAACAGAGAGTGGACTACCAAGCAAAAAACCGGCTCTCAATCTCAAGCGTGTGGTCGTCACAGGCTCCTCAATGCTCGAGCTGAAAGGAGATTGGCCGCTCATTACACCGTTTAGGCTATGGAACCCGACGACCAGTTCGAAAGCCTCTACTGTCAGCCTTGAACAAGAGCAGACGTCTCCAGTTCGCCAAGGAGCACAAGGATTGGACAGTAGATGACTGGAAAAGGGTCATGTGGTCCGATGAGTCACGATTTCAAATGCATCATGCAGATGGCAGGGTTAGAATATGGAGAAAACAACACGAAAGCATGGACCCCACCTGCATTGCCACAACACTTCAAGCTGGTGGCGGCAGTATTATGGTTTGGGGGATGTTTTCTTGGCATTGTTTGGGTCATTTGATTCCTCTGCACGGACGTGTGCATGCCCAAGATTATTTAAGTATTGTCGCAGATCAAGTACATCCCGTTATGTTAATGGTGTATTCTGACAGGGATGGATACTTCCAGTAGGACAATGCTCTTTGTCATAAGGCTGGCATCGTCCTCAGATGGTTCGAAGAACATGCCGGAGAGTTTACGTTGCTTCGTTGGCCTGCACAATCGCCAGATCTCAATCCCATTGAAAATTTGTGGGATGAGATCGAACGGGCCATCAGGCAGTGGGATCCAGCACCATCAAATCTGCAGGAATTAGAAGGTGCAGTTCTTCAGAGTTGGTCTCAAATTCGTCATACAACCTACCAACATCTCATAGAATCCATGCCCCGAAGAATGCAAGCATTAATAAGAGCGAAATGTGGTCCAACACTGTATTAAGGGGGGTGGTCATAATAATTTGGCCACTCGGTGTATATTTTTTGATTTCTAAACCCTATTGGGCTGCCGGGGAGGGTGGGGCAGAGTGGGGATCAATAAAATTAAAAAATTTTATCCACTGGCCTGGTTGAAGCTGGGGCGCTGGTATTTGGTGATTATGGTGCGCTAATGGTCCCGCAAATATCTAGTGTTTTCCAGCCCTACCAGGCCACAGGAGAGGGTGGGACAAGGCCGACCCCTTAAAATCAGATATTGGGTGGATCGTTTGAAATACAGATTGCACGACTGTAAGGCACATCCCTAGGGGTACCTTGGGTAACAATACTGGGGCAAGCTGAGCACTTTAAATTTTTGGAATTTTGGAACTTGGGGGGCCCCATTTCTCGGGCCCAGACGGGTGGAACCTGAAAAGCCCAAACATGTATTGTACATTCATTGATTGTAGTTTGCTGATTAACAGAAGGGGTAAATATCGAGTGTTTGATATCACATGAAACACTGAGTTGATGCATCTGTAGCTCGCAGTGTGTAAGAATATTTGCAAGTTTTGGTTTTTAAACCACGAGGATCGTTTTAAGAATTTTTGCCTAAATGCTGGTTTGGTTTGTGGCAACGGTTTGGGCACTCTCCTTCTTAGTTAAGTTTGGTACTAGGTCACTGTCATAGTAACGTTTTGGGCACTCTCCGTAAATCTTCTACTATAATGCGACCCCTTGTATAATGCGACTCCACTTTTTCGGCCCAAAAAATCGGCAAGAATCCTATCCTCTTGTATAATGCGACCCCCATTTTTGACTCCTCGCAAGAAAAAAAATGTGCAAACTTATACAGAAAAAAAATCTTTATTTTTAAATAGTCTGGATATTTAATATTCAAAAACCTTCAAAATCTGATTCATCTGTGTCTGTTTCTGGTTCAATTTAATTTTGGAACATTTGCCCCATAAAAGCGAGTTTATATCGATCTTTGGAAGTTATTTTAGATGTTGGCGACGATAAATTCGAATAAAAAGTGAATTAATTTATTGTATAATGAACTGGACACTGAATATGCAATGTAATTAATGTATAATATACGGTAATGTTATCAGGACAAAATCTCCTCCGGACAAAACCTCCTCCGACCGCAGTCGTCGGAGGGCTGATTTTTATCCTCTTGTATAATACGACCCAGCAAATTTAGATGCTTTTTTAGGCCAAAAAAATTCGCATTATAATAGAAGATTTACGGTAGGTCAATACTACTACATCGTAGACAGGAATAATAGAATTAAAATTGTTTTCCTCCTCCTTCAGGTTAAAGTATTGGTCATGTTGCCAGCGCAAAACAACAGAATTCAATCAGTTTTTGGAGCAGGCAGGCTGTGAAACCGGAAATCATGTTTGGATCAAAAAAGAAGTAAGAAGTTTTATTTGTTTATTAAAAGTTATGGCCCTCTGAAACACCTTTAAGAGATAAGAGCCTCCTTTTAATTTTTATTTTTATTATTATTGTATTTATTATCAGGACGATATTTCAAAGAATCCATCGTGTCGTTACGATTGGCACCAAACAGGCAGTTTTGTATATATCTCCATTTATACCAAAGGATGTGATCCATCAAAGTCTTTTGTGAAAGCAAATCCCGTCAAATTGCAGCTTTCGCTCGTCTTTGGGAAAGTCAACAAGTTTGAAAAAGAGTTCATTCTCCGAGGGGTGAGCATTTCTCTGTCGGATCAGTAACAATTAAACTCATTCAACAAACTAATAAAAATATGTTCCTATCTACAGTTTGCTCTTACTTTTCAGCTTAATGTCTGATATTTTGTAAACAAAATGGCAACACGGTGCTGTTTATAGGGTGTGGCAAATAATGGAGACAAATAATGTTAATGGTGTTTGATAATACGAGGGTGGGCTGCAAAGTAATGCCTCCATGGCTGTGACTTTTTTATTTTTTAACCGATTTTCAAAATTCTTTTTGTATCTGATACTCACATTTCTCCTCTATGTAATGCACTACTCACTTTTCGACATAGTCCCCATCCTTTCCACGCACTGTACCAACGCGTGACTAGTCGGGTGAACCCGTCGGAGAGGAATTCCGGGGTTGTTGTCGACACCAAGAACGAACGGCAGGTTTCACCTCGTCGTCAGAACGCAACTCATGCCTCTTAAGGTGCTCTTTCCTCTTTGGGAAGTGGTGAAAGTCGCAAGGTGCAAAGTCTTTCATTTTTGAACTGCAGTTTTTCATCTTTGAACTGTAGGCGCTGCAACCCCCTCTGATGTGTGGTGTTATCGTGCTACAGAAGAGGATCCAAAGCTGCCATTCAATCCTCGTGTCGACGACAACCCCGGAATTCCTCTCCGACGGGTTCACCCGACTAGTCACGCATTGGTACAATGCGTGGAAAGGGATGGGGACTATGTCGAAAAGTGAATAGTGCATTACATAGAGGAGAAATGTGAGTATCAGATACAAAAAGAATTTTGAAAATCGGTTAAAAAATAAAAAAGTTACAGCCATGGAGGCATTACTTTTCAGCCCACCCTCGTATCAGTGAGTTTTCTGAATTTCAAAGTAGCTTCTCTCAATATCGATACAGAGCCTCAGACATTTCTTGAAATCTTTGGCTATGGCCCACAACAACTTTGTTATGAATCTATCCTACTATTGGTGCAGGCAATTGCTTGTTGAGTTTAGGGCCAACACATTAGTGCACAGGTGGTTCGCAGAAACCTATTAATGGAACACGTGGTGGTGTTTACTTTTTCATGCACTTTTGTTTACGTTATGGGCAGAGTTTAACCAAACTTCACGAGCTGTTTACTCTTTTAAGGAATGTAATTTCGACAAAACGAATGTGTTTATTTTAAGGAACATCGCTAGGTATCTCATGACATCCTTTTCAAAAGCACGCTGTAGATGCCCAAGGAGACTATTTTGAAGATGACAACGGAAATTAAAAGATCGGGAAAGTTCTGTATTTTATAGACGTGCATTTCGGGAATTTTGGGTAGTATCTCGTATAACGAGAATTACAATTTGTCTCCATTTGTTTGCTGCACGCTGTATGAATGGGGGCTAACCATTTTTAAATAATGTTCCGAATCCCAGGCCGTGTTTAGGAGTTAACGGCAAAGAGGTTAAATTGGTGATGGTAATCATCAAAACTGCAATTAAACCAGTTTTTTTTTTTTTTTTGTTTTTTTTCCTCTTTAGACCATCAACGTTGCTAACAGTTCAGTAACCATGTCGGCAACGAAAGTGGAAATTAAACTCAAGAAATTAGACATTCACAGTTGGGATAAGCTAGATATGCCAAGCTCGGCTGAAGTGTTAAAGAAAGATCTCGAAGAGGAAAGCCAGAGTGAACCCATCGATAACATTAGCTTAGACGATATTGACATTCGCCCAAAGGATAGCTCTTGAAATGAAGCTTCTTTTTGTTGTTTTTTTTTTTTAACTTTACTAAATAGTTTTTTTTAACTAAAAGTGCGTTGTTTGCTTCTTATGAAAAGCCAAATTACGATTGTGTTGTTGATTAATTGTCTTTATTATGCATTAAGTAATTTATTTCTGAAGATTGCTTGGTTTTGGTTTTGTTTCATGGGAGCAAATTGTGAATTGATTTTTAAAATTTTAACTTAATGAAATAATAATAAAAGCATGTTGAATTTACGGTTTTTTTTATTGGCGTTACTTTGTAATTACATCTTGCTTCCCCGTTTGCATCTGCTTTATGTGGGAAAAGCGTTTTGTTTTTAATACAAAGAAATTTTGAGTTACAATTGTAAAAAGTTTATGATTTTGGAAATTTATGGAAGAAGCACTGAGAACAAGAGCATTTTCGACCAAAATCCGTTTTATCGTAATTGTCTATTAAAAAGCTTGTATTCAGTTTGTCCGTCGGGGAAAGTGCAGTGGATCTTGCAACGCATTTGTTGCTGCTCGAAGAGGATACGACGTCGGGATCGATTTCAGTAAACGAACAGCAGCTCGGTAAACATTCACGAAGTTTTGTTAAGTTATAATGATGCAATTGCTTCCTTAAATTGTTTTCGTTAAACCTACCATGTTTGCTTCGTTGAGAAGTTAAAGTTTCCTGTTGTTGTTTCTGCGGATTAAAATAGTCTTTATAGCTGTTAGAACATTTTTTTTGAGGAGGGCTCGTTTTGCCGCTTAAACTTTCTGAAGCGTCGTCTTTAGGCGAGAGTTCGTTACGAAATGGAGAGTGTGCTAAATTATCAGACGTTACGGTGCCCAAATCGTTGGAAGCAAATCCTCCTTGATAATGAGAAATAGCATTATTTTCGTCGGTTTCATTTGCTGCCATCGGATTGATCGAGTCGTCTTGGTTCGAAGCTTGCGACTGAACGGGCTGTAGTTTTTGTCTCGAGAGTGGAACTTCTAAACTCAAGTTGGAACGATGGAACGTTTGAGGTTTTCTGGCATGGGGGGTGGAATCTGACATTATTTTTCTAAGATTACGCTTCAGTTTCTTTGGATCCGGCGAACAATTGAGCGACGTGCCCGAACCGAGGAGGTTATTATTGGTAGCGGATTTCTTTCTGCTTTTCTTGTTTCTCGTGAAGTCGTCCAAAATGTCGAGGAAGATGTCCATTATGCTCGAACTGCATAAAGAATTTCTTTTAAGTTGCTTATTGCTCTCGGAGTTGAGAACATTGCTTTTCGGCAGATTGTAGTTTTTTACGGACCTCTTGAGTTCGAAGTAATTTGGGTAAGAGCTGCCGTGTAAATTGAAGCGTTTAGACGGTTCGTTTGGAACGTCTAACAACCTTGATTTGAAAAGTTCTTCGACTTCGGATTTAAAATCCTTTTCGGGTGAATTTAATTCGGTAAGCTTTTCGTTTAGCTCGGAAATGTCGGGAACGTTATTGTAAAGATCGGACATCAATTGAGCCGTCATTATCGTCTTGTTTTCACGTAAAGCGTTAAGCAAGAGATCGTTTTTTCCAGCATGCGAAAATAGAAACATGAAGGGCGACAAGGATGGTGAAGGAGGTCGTCCAAATGCATTCAATCCTGGAACTGCAGGCCCAAAATCGGCTGCGATCGGTTTAAACCCGAAGAGAGCAGAATTGTCGAGATATATTCTGTCGTGTAATTTTTCAGATAAGGTTATGTCGGATATTTTTTCCATACTTGCATTGTATTTTACTCCAGAAGAAGATCTCGTAGGAGAATCTTTAACGGACTTGAAGTTTTTTGGGCTCTTCTCCTTTGTTTCTGGTATTTGCGTCTCTTTATCATTTCCTTTGTCCTTATTAGAAGCAACTGAATCGGTTTTATCAAACGTCTTTGAATTTGCTTCACACTCTTTATCTCCTCCAGTCATCTTGGAGTTAACTTCATAAAATAAACCTAATTTGGGTTGTGGGTGACCATTGATGCTCTTGATGGATTCTGCCCAAGAAACGAGACTGCGGAACGAATCTGCCCAGCGTACGTCTTCGTTCGCAAAAGGAGACTCGTCCGTAATGACCATGATGGGAGCCAGTACAGGATGACTACTAGTCACGAAACTTAAGTTGCCATCGGTACAAGGAAAGACAGACCCATCAACCTGTCCCTCTTGTTCACTTTCTTTTTCCTTGGGTTTCGTTTTTGCATCAAATGGAGAGAAAGCAGTTTCTTTTGATACACAAAGGGTTTTTTTACCTTGCGGGGCAACCATTTCACCTACAGAAGAATGACTATTATACATAATGTTCCACAATGCATTCCAAATATAGGCCGAATAATTCATCCGCTTGTTACGTTTACTTTTTTCCTCCTCCTTTCCCCCCCTCTCTATTTCCTAGGGCATGTTTGTAACTGGACTGTACTCCTTGAAATAGAGAACATTAAGATTAAAAAAAAAAAAATTGTTAAATAATATTTTATAATTCAACAATTAATTCATCAAGGCAGGGCTCGACAAAACCAGTAGCCTGGTAGACAAATGCTAAAATACAGGGTGATTATAATTAAAGTTTCAAAACGCTATAAAAAAAGAACCACTTAGTAGAATGACGTCCAATTGGAACGGAATGCTATTGAAGAAGGGGAAAAGCTTATGGCATAAGAAAAAAAAGTAGGTCCAAATTTTAGCAACAGATGGCGCTGTAAGCGTCAGAATATGTAAATGAAAATACCTGTCATGCGCACGACTCATTTCATTTGTTATAAAAACGCCGGGTACACGGCTTTTCCTCATTTCGCGTCCGAGAAGTTCGCCATGGGTGTCTCAGTGAAGGACCGCGCTCTGCTTGTAAAGCTTTTTTACAAGAACAATGATGCCGTACCAGTAGCTCTGCAGAAGTTCAGAACACTCACGGGTATGAAAACAGATTTGATGGATGCTTTGCACACTGAACAGTACAGTTGGTTTAACGTGTAACTTACACCTTAGCCTTTGTTTTAAGATTCATTTATCATTTGTAGTTGAAATTCTGACGCTTACAGCGCCATCTGTTGCTAAAATTTGGACCTACTTTTTCGTATGCCATAAGCTTTCCCCCTTCTTCAATAACATTCCGTTCCAATTGGGACGTCATTCTACTAAGTGGTTCTTTTTTTATAGCGTTTTGAAACTTAAACTTTAATTATAATCACCCTGTATGTACCAAGGTGGCTATTACAAGGGTTGTTCCGAAAGCAAGTTTCGTCATTTTTTCCTACACGGAAACTTCATTGCCAATAAATATATACACCATGGCATCATGAACTATACACCTTGCACTATTTTTCGACATAGTTGCCACCGACATTTAAGACATTTGTCATAGCGTGCAATCAGTTTGAAGAAAGAGTAGCAGCAGGCAAGCATGCCCGAGGCTATCTGATCTCGTGTGAGCCTTGCTGCATGTGGTTTTGCGTTGTCCTCCAAAAGCCTTGGTCTATTTCGTTGAATGGCGGATCCGAGTTTGGTGAGGAAATCAATGAGAATCACACCTTTCACGTCCCATAACATTGTTGCCATAATCTTTCCTGCGGAGGGTGACACTTTGAATTTTTTCCTCACTGGTGAACTGGGATGCGACCACGTTGTCAGTACAATTCTGTCTGCCATCGTAATTTGTACTCGAATAACCTCGGGCACGGCTGTCTGCTGCTACTTTTCCTTCAAACTGATTGCACACTACGACCAATGTCTCAATATTGGTGGCAACTATGTTGAAAAATAGTGCAAGGTGTATAGTTCATGATGCCAATGCTGTAATTTTTTTTTTTGGCAATAAAGTTTCCGTGTGAAAAAAAATGACGAAACTTACTTTCGGAACAACCCTTATACAATGTACTCTGTTGTAACACTTGACAGAGTGGAGTGGTAGAGCTACAGAAGGTCATTCTCATATATGGGAAACAAATAGAAATTAGCGTATTCAAATATGCAAATTAATTAGGCAATCAAGAATTACGTATGGGTAGTCAAAACCTATCTATATAACTAAGTGGACAGTGATTTTGTAGTTTATTAAGTGAACAATGCCTCTGAAACTAGACCCATAGTGAAAGGGGTATGTGAAACCCTTTACGAAGAAAAATATTCGTATTTTGAGATTATCAAGCGGTGTAAAGGGAAGGTCTACACACTTTCAAAGAATTGAGTCTTCGATCTTATCAATGCATGTAGTAAAGCCCGGGATGCACGAAAGGCGGGGTGACAGGAGGCTCCAAAGAACTACCCCAAGAAAGTTTGATATAAGGCTCTAGTTCAAAAGGTGGGTAGAATGACCAATGTGGAGAACCCTCCCACACAGAAAGCAGTAGCAATGACATTAGGCATATCTCCGGCAACCGTTTTTAATATAATCAACAGGGATTTGAACTTAAGGAAGCTATTGCCACGTCATATCGCCCAGAGGAAGGAGTTCTTGCAGAAGGCTTTATGAAAAGTATCTGTCAGGAGACGAGTGGAAAAAAGTAGTTATCGGACTGTGGCAAAAAACGGGCTATATGTTACAGAAAACACAATGGAACAGACAGATCACAGGCAGGTCAGTATGGGTCAAGCAACGTAGAGATAGTTTTCCGAAAGGTTTCATGATGGTGGTGGGATTTCGTTACCAGGGTGAGCTAACCATCCAGAAAGTGTCCTCAAAGGCGATCAATTCTGCATAATACCAAAAGAATGTCCTCGGTCCCATACTTTGAGAGGATGTTCCGAGATTTTACAGAGATCAGGCCAAACATGTTTTTTTTTTTCCCATCAGGATCAAGCTTCAAGCCCAGTTGACTAAAGAAACTGGAGTAACAGCAATTCCATTCAAGGACATCCCGATGAAGTCGCCAGATCTATGGATTTTGGTTCCCTTAAAAGGGTGCTGGGAGTAGTCTTTGTAGAACTCTGGATGGTTTATGGAAAGCTGCAAAGCAGGAATGAGATAAACTTGACACGAGTATGCTGCAACGAAGCCTCTTTTCCTAGAAGTATCGATGCAGAGCCATTGTTAAAAGGCAGGGGAGGAAATTATGGTTTAGAGGATTAAAACGTACATTTTTCATTTGTATCCCATACGTGTGAATAACCTTCAATACAAAAGCTGCAAGAAAAAGTTCAGGGAATTTTGATGAACAAATTCTCAGTGAGTGGATGGATTTGAAACTACTAACTTTATGCTACACTCTTTACAAGCCGTTTCTATATCTACCATATCTTATTTTCTGTGCAACAATTAAAAATCAAAAAAAACTGCTTGGGTGTGGATACTCTTATCAACATGCATAAAATGCAATCATTGTTGTTGTGGTAAACAGACTTTGATCCAAAACATCAATGCACCAGTGATGATGGACTAATTAGGCAATGCATACATCATGTACAGGTAAGCATTGTCCTACAAGTAATTTGTGAATTTGTTTCTACTCTAAGCAACACTACTTTTTAATGCTGGATACTAAATTTTGTTACCGAGCTACTAGAATTTTTTATCGAGCCCCGTCAATGATACAGTTTAATAAAATGTCATACATAAAGATGCAACATTCATTTAGATTATTGGTCATCTTCGAGGATCAAATGATATCTTAAATTGCCAGAGATGTTACTTATATCTATAGTAATACACTACTGTTTATAAAAATCACAACACCCTGATGGAATGGTCTAATCCATATGCAATTTGCAATACTTGCATACAATGGGTCAGAGTATAAATGATTAGATTTTCAGAGTAATTGCTTGAAAGAACACCATGCCTCGACGACGACGAAGGGTACCATATCAACAGCTGACAGACTTTGAAAGAGGACGCATAATTGGTCTACGTGAAGCGGGATGGTCGTATCGTGACATTGCTGCTCGTGTAGGACGTAATGCAACGACAATTATGCGTGCATGGAGGCAGTGGAGCGAAGAGAACAGGGCACACCGAAGACCAGGCTCGGGAAGATCCAGCACGACGACACCGCGAGATGACAGACACCTCTATCGCATGTGTGTAGCAGATCGTACAGCCACTTCCACAGTGTTAGCACAACAGTGGGGTGCTACAGTAGGCAGGACAATGTCTGCTAGCACTGTACGACGCCGTTTGATTTCCAGAGGATTGATGGCACGAGTACCATTGTTGCGGATTCCTTTGACTCAAAACCATCGGCGCTTCATGTTGCAATGGGCCCATCGACACCAACAGTGGCAAGCTGAATGGCAACAAGTTGTGTTTTCGGATGAGTCAAGGTTTAACTTGCAGCACCATGACGGCAGGATACGAGTCAAAAAACATCGTGGCGAGCGCGACCTTCCAGAATGCATCCTGCAACGTCATTCAGGACAAACGCCAGGGGTGATGGTGTGGGGTGCAATCAGTTACCATGGCCGTTCCCATCTGATCAGAATTCATAGCAATCTGAACAGTGACCGGTACATCAGGGAAGTTGTGCAACCCGAGGTCATCCCCTTCCTGCAGAACCTTCCAGGTGCTGTATTCCAACAGGACAATGCCCGACCGCATGTGGCCAGAAATGTCCTCGCCTTTTTCCAAGCACATCAGACGCCCTTGTTCCCCTGGCCTGCTCGTTCACCAGACATGTCCCCAATCGAACATGTGTGGGACAGGGTTGCTCATCGATTGGCTCGTCAGACTCCTGCAGCAGCAACTGTGGATGAACTGTATACCCGTGTAGACAGTGCATGGCAGGACATTCCCCAGGCCCTTATTCAGAGCTTGTTTGACTCAATGCCACGACGTTTAGAGGCTGTAATTGCATCCCACGGTGGTTTCACCCGATACTAATGTGACAATAAAACGCATTGTATTGACCTGAAAATCTAATGGTTTCTTTTCTCACCCAGGATATGCAAATGCTCCAAATTTAATGCAGATTGGGCTATTCCATCAGAGTGTTGCGATTTTTATAAACAGTAGCGTATAAGTCAGTGTGTATGTGTGTCTGTGCGTGTGTCTGGGTACATTCGTGATAATCTCTACAACCACGTAATCAACGGGCGTCAAACTTTGCATGATGATTTAACACAGTCCAGGAACAGTTTTTAACTACCTTGCAATGGATTTCCATGTCTTGCCCCTGCAAAACGAGTGAAAAACCTGCATATTAAATGAGGTGGCCCATCCTCCTCTTTCAAAGAAATAATAAGTTTAGTATTCGTTTTGAATTATTGCAGGTGCGGAACGCGATTCCTACAGCTTGCTGACGGAATATATTGGCTAGTCTGTAGGTTCTCTCACCGTAGTACGTGAAAGTGGCAAAATCTTTCCGATCGGTTGTCTTTACCTTCGTTGCTATTGATCGTTTTGTCTCCTTTTAGATGTAGTCTATTACCCTCCTTGGGAATTTGTTCCGACTTCGCCATCTTCTGCATGGTCTTTAATTCACGTTGTCGTGCTTCGTTGGTTATGGGGTACGTGAACGCTCTCCTAAATCTGTGGCTTATGGCTGCCGCTCTGTGTTTCCACGGAGGGGTGGAATCGTATGGAATGATATTTGCAGTCGTAGATCCCGAACGTCATCTTGTTGTCTATGTTTCTGGTTATTCTGATGTCTAAAAAATGGATTCCTCCATCATTTTCTTGCTCTATTTTCAGTTAGTAATGTGATACTAGTCATGGACTTCATCAAACTTCCAGAGATTGCCAAAGGGAAAATCAAGCAAGATGTCGAATTGTTTTCTACCAAATTTTTGAGTATCGGTTCGAAATCCTGATCAGCGAGAGGCAGGGTACTTAAAGACATTGAACAAAATTACAGAAATTGGCCAAACGTCCATGCTTTCAATAGTTATGCGAGAGGGGAATGCTTGCTCCAAAAATGACAGTGTGTGCATAATTAGCTATCACATTATGGAACAGCTTCATGGCATAAGCAAAATGTAGAAATCAGTGGATAAGAACCTTGAAGATGTAACAAAATCTCCAATCGAGTTTCTTAATTCTCAAGAATTTCCTGGAATTGCCTCAACATCGTCTTAAACTCAAACTAGGCTAATTACGGTTAGGGACGTTGTGTTACTCTTTTCGATACGATATTCAGCATCGATATCAAACTTAGAGCCATACTTAGAAAAGAAAGTATCGATACAGAGTATCGTATCATTTGATACTCTTATATAGCAGGCACAATTGCATGTATTTAAGTTTCAAGTAATATTGAACTGTATACAGGGTGTTTCTGAATGGCCTGAGCAAACTTTAGGATATATTCTGAGGACCAAATCAAGCACAAAATGTCATATGAACATTGAGTCGAAAACGCGTCGTTCTAGAGTTATATTGGTTTGAAGGTGCCCTGCAGTAGACGAAATTAACTCTAATGCCCATTTGTCTGTCCCCTTCATATTTTCTATATTTATTCACGTGGAAAGTTGAAATTTCGATCACAGCTTACCATAGGCATGTCGTCCTTCACTATTTAATTGGTTTTGATTAGCCCACTGTAGTCGGAATTACGGAGGTGGGAGTTAGAGGGGACCAAAGGATCTACATGGTAACGGAGTGAAATTCGGTAAGCAGATTACTATGAAGTTTGGGATAAATTGTCCCAGTAGGGTCGGAGTTGTAGGGGTGGCAGTCACTTGGTCTTTAGAAATATGGCAACATAAGTCATATGATATGTCCTTTCATCGGCAATGGTGAGAAACGAAAGAACATTTTTTACATTTTTTGATTCGAATACTGTGTTCGAGAAAATCAATTTTCTGATTAAAAAATTTGGGAGATTTAAAAGTGAAGATAAAGAGATAAATATACAACATCACCTCAGGGCTTCCGCTACTTTCCTATACTCTCCTGGGGGGGGTAATTTCTTGTTTCTGCGTTTTAACAAGACAATACATTTGCTATAGTAAATGATCAAAATGGCCTCCGTTAGGTTAAAAGGAAGTCGTGCACGTCAGGAGAACAATTTTTTTTCAGACGTTTTTTTGAATTGCCGTATTTCTTCTTCTACTACAGGATACCTTCAAACCATTATACCATAGAAAGACGTGTCTTCGACTCCATGACATTTTCTGCTTGCTTCGGTCCCTGGAACATATCCTAAAAGTTTGTACACACCATTCAGAAACACCCTATATATTCTATAAACGACAGCTTACAACAACGAAACGTTGTTGTTTATTATTACTTTTGCAAAGAATATAATGTTTAATTTCTAAATTAGTGGCAAAGCCTACATGAATTAAACCTCCTAATCCATTAGACTTTGTAGATGGTATATAAAATACACAAAAATAAAATGTACAACGATATTAGAGGCGCGTTGTGGTGGCATAAGGAGTGGAATCGTCATTGAGCTCGCCAGATGGAAAAATTGGTACGAAACATATATACGAGGGTGGGCTGAAAAGTAATGCCTCCAAGGCCATAACACTTATTTTTTAACGAATTTAAAATTATTTTTTTTTTCAAATGATGGCTTATTTTGTTCTCTTTCAAAAACACTTTATGTCTATGTCACTAGATGGTGTAGGTGTGCTGAAAATGAAACATAATGGCGACCTACATGGAAGTCAGGTTGAAACAGCGTGCAATGATTGAGTTTTTGACAGCTGAAGGTTGCGATCCTGTCCAAATTCATCGCCGAATGACAGCTGTATACGGCAATGCAACTTTTGACGTCAGTACAGTGAGAAGATGGGCAAGATTAGTGAAAGAACGAAACCCGGCAAGCTCTAGCCTAGCTGATCGACCCCGCAGTGGACGACCAATCGCAGCAACAGACGAGCAACATAGAGTTCGTGTCAATCAAATGATTCGTTCCAATCGCCGAATTAAGCAATATGACATCGCTACAGAGCTCCAAATTTCCAAGGAGAGAGTGCACGTTATCATAACCGAGTTGCTGGGATATCGTAAGGTGTGTGCTCGTTGAGTACCGCATATGCTCACTCCTGAATTCAAAGCGAAGAGAAAGAACGTTTGCCAGGATCTGTTGGCCCGGTACGAGCGTGAGGGTGAGGCTTTTCTGCAGCGCATTCTCACGGGGGATGAATCGTGGGCACATCGTTTTGACCCAGAGAACAAACGACAATCGTTGGAATATCGCCATGCAACATCTCCACGTGCCAGGATTGTCAAGTCAGCAGGGAAAGTCATGTTGACCATCTTTTGGGACTTCCAGGGTGTTGTCCACCTTGACTTCTTGGAACCAGGAACCACGATCAACTCAAAACAGTATGTGCAACCCTAGAGAAGCTTCGCGCCCGGTTGCTCCGAGTTCGGAAGGGTATGGACCCTATTCTGCAGCACGACAATGCACGTCCGCACACAAGTCGAGAAACACAAGAAGGGTTGCAGCGACTGAAGTTCATGGAGGTTCTACCGCATCCGCCGTACAGCCCTGACCTCGCTCCCAGCGATTTTCACTTGTTCCCAAAGCTTAAAGAATCGCTTAAAACGACATCAATTCAGGTCTGATGACGAGCTGAAAGACGTGATTCGATCCTGGTGTCGAAAACAACCAAAGGACTTCTTCTCCAACAGGATGTCACGACTTGTGTCACGTTGGCAAAAGTGTGTGGACAGAGATGGGGATTATGTTGAAAAGTGAATAATGCATTGAAAAGAGAACAAAAGAAGCCATCATTTGGAAAAAAAAAAATTTAAATTCGTTAAAAAATAAAGGGTTATGGCCTTGGAGGCATTACTTTTCAGCCCACCCTCGTATGTTTCTAAAATTAAAAAAATAGTACCAATACTATTTACCGATACTCATTTTTTTTTCGATACCACGATATTATCAAATAGCCGATATCGATACCGATATTGCCAATATCGAAAGAAAAGTATTGATACTTACTCATATCAGTAGTATCGCAACGTCCCTAATTACGGTACATTTGAACTGGCAATACAAGTATAAAACAACATGTTTGGCGTGTCTGCCATCGATTTCAATGATGAGAATTCTTCAATGACTGCGGATATCGACATAATAAGACGACAACCTCTTGTCCACAACTTGATTTTATTCCGCATATACGTATTTCGAACTCATTGAGTTCATTATTCAATGCCAAGTAAGTATTTGGTGAAGTTAACAACATTTTAAGAAGAAAGGAGGTGACCATTCAACCAATGGGGAACACTGTGATGCAGTGACTAATGGTAACGAATGGGACACTCCTTTTTTCACCCCTAGGAGAAATACTCCCAAGGAACCACGTTGGGGATAAATACAATAAAAACACAAATATAAAATCGTATAAAATTACATATTAGACAAAAGACTCAATAATTATTAACAAATAACCAAAAAAAATCACTGAATGGTCACCTGCTTCCTTCTTAAAATGTTGTTAACTTCACCAAATACTCACTTGGCATTGAATAATGAACTCAATGAGTTCGAAATAGGGTAGACGTACCAGTAATTGACAGTTTAAGACATTACCGTGAAACGAAATTGTGTACATAAATCAAATTGCATGTTGAAACTTTTCTAGTTATACTATTAAATTGTAAATATAATGTAGAATATGCCAATCTCTAAACAATTATTATATCTTTAAAAGCTATTAAGTTATTAATTTTTTTCCTAACTAATGCAGGAATCACCAGTAGTTGACAGTTGATGCACCAGAGGTTGACAGGCAGTTGCACCAGTAATTGACAATATTTTAATTGCACATTTTTATTATATATTTTTTACAAAAAAATTGACAACGTTTAAAAGTAGCTAATGAAATCAAATATTTTTAAGAATGTGTAAAGTATTTAACATTAACTAAAATTGTGCTTTGTAAAGGTGAAGTTGTTCATTTAGATCATTTATCTTTTTTTCCCTTTGAAATAGTAAATAAAATCAGACCATTCCCATGTAGAGTGCAAGGACCATAGAAAATGAAGGTGTTTTCCAGTAGTGCAATATCATCACATCTTGGCCAAAAAATTGTTCCTAGAAAAACTTGATATTTGACAATTTTTATCCTACTTGCAAAATTTCTTCTTGGAAGATAACGTGACCTGGGCTATCTGTTGATCGTCTCTGTGACAAGATTCCAGACCAACAAAAAGAATAGGGCCTAGAAGATTTATGTCAAAGTGGATGATCTAGAAATTGACAGTCAAGTTCTTATAATTGACACACCTAGGTCAACTAATGGAAATTAAGAAGTTACACTTAAAACCGTCATGTTTCCTTTATTATTACCCTCATTCTATATCACATTAGTATATTTTTTAAACACAGAAATTATCAATAATTGACAGGTTATGTCAATTACTAGTGACACTACATATCTGGGTTCCAGTAGTTGACGGTGGATTAAAACAACAGTTAACACAATGGTCATCTGAAATTCTGTTACTACTAGAAGTATTGTCCACTGATCACACAAAAAGGTTAATGTAAAATTAATAACAAATATTGCATAACATTCATGAAATAAATTCAAGTAATCAAACCCTCGCGTAGTGGTTCATTACAAGATTTTTTCGACTTGGTAAGGCATTGAACAACCAACATGTGTTTACGGCTATAATAGAGAGCAAATTTCCTAGTTTTTTACTGTTCTGAGAAGCCTAATACATTGTTTAATACGAGGTGGCAACACCAGTCACTTTTCTTGCCTCGTTACTTTATTAAAAGCTTTTAAATCGTGAATTGTCAATTACTGGTACATCTACCCTACGTATATGCAGAATAAAATCCAGTTGTGGACAAGAGGTTGTCGTCTTATTGATTAATTTCAATGATTTTGTGCAATCGGATTGCAAAATTGGCCACCAGTTTCATGAGAGAAACTCTGTTGGAATAGCCAAAATTTCACACTCAATGCACGTGCACAACTCACTCAGGGTCTTAGGATTCGTCATGTAAATCTCATCATCCTTCATGTGACCTCATAAAAAGGAACTTAATGGATTGCTAACTTATAGCGTTTCAAAGAGTGTCTACCTCAATTTGAGACACGCTGTAAATGATTAGAACTGGGATTACAAGTATAAAACAACATGTAAAAAGAGTAATTGGCTGATGTGACAGTCTTCTAAATTTTTTAAGTATATTTCTAAAATGAGAGAGCCCATAGCGAACTTCTGGGGTTATTTGAAAAATTGGCTATTGTACGGTGAAACCATCCTGTAGTACCACCTCCCTTAATGGGACCCCCTCGACAATAAGACTATGGTTTTTACCAGATTTTTTCCCATAGATTTAGTACGAAACGAATTTCATAAAAGGAACCCTCTCCATAACAGGATCAAGTGCCACTTTTTCCTTGAACCAGCAGACAAATGAACCTCCTTACAAGGATCATCATCATAAAGCAGTTTATGGAACCAGCCAATTGACTAGAAAGCGAATTCCAATCAGTGGACCTAAACTGCAGGCAAAAGACGATGAATATTACAAAAGAGCTTGGTTACAGTGACTTTGCTCCTAACAATTGGTGGCCGTTAAAATTTAGGAAGTACTGCATTATTTTTAGGAAAATTAGCAACAAAAGTGGTGACATTTTACCTAACACTGGAAGATGGTAAAACAGGCTTCTTGACATTTATTAAGAAAAATCAGATTTCTTTATTTTCAACAGCAGATAAGAAACAATCCCAAGTTAGGGAACTTTCCTTTTGGAACTACCGTAAAATCTTGAATACTCGCCCGGGCGTCTATTTGTTTCAATGGTCCGGATCCCCCCCCCCCCCCCCTTCAAATTATGGCCCCGCCTTTATTTATTTGAGACACCATTCCCAATAACAGGGTGTCTAATAGGGTGTCTCAAAAACGATTGCGTAAAATTCCCTGACTTTTCCCGGTTACAAAAAATTCCTTGGCATACTGAATGGCTTTTAGTTTGAATGCTACATCATATGATTTTCTTTTCCCAGGTTCCATGTTCATCTTCACATTCAGTTAACCACTGACGTAACTTACCGGTACTTAAAATAAAATAAAATAAAATAAATGAAGTAACAAAAAACTAACCTGAATGGAGAAGTATAACAACCTTGATAACGACGAGCTTCGTGTCCAAATGATTACCCTACCTATGAGAAGTTTGTAATGAGACCCTACGACAATCAACAATCAAACAGTGTAGTGTATCCGTATTCGTGTCGAACTTGAAGCATAGCTTCCATATCCACCCTTCATAATCATATTCCAAAGGAAATACACTGAATAGAAAAGAAGCCTGATATACCCACAAAGGTCATCCAAAGTATGAGACCCTACGAACGAGAACTTCTTTATATGCAGAAACAGCAAAGGTAAGGCAGCATGGGATTGGTTGAAATTAGAATGGGTTAAATGAAGCGGCCAATGAGAAGGCATACACATGAAAAGACGTTTAATAATCTGAAAGTGAGGAAAAACGCCAGAATTTATATCGACGACCTGAAAAAGACCCGGCGTTTAATCTATATTTTACACCCCACCCGGCTTTTATTTGAGACCGGCGTGTATTCAAGATTTTACGGTATCTCTAAAAAAGGACCATATAGCCCTTTCATCATCCGTGGTCCGGTTAGAGAGATTTCACTGTATGTGAAATAGTTTTGCTTTAAAAGTTTTTAATAATTTGGTAATGTCATTGATTTCATATTTTTAATTGTTAGCTGTTTAATTTGTCTCAAATTAGTTTGACAAACTGGTCAAAGAGGATGTTATAAATGCACATTAGATATACAGTAGACCTCAAAAAATATTAGAAGAGTCCATTGTCATTGAATGTAACAGTCCACTGAAAATACATTTAATATTGAAATTATATACAATGAAACTTCCCTAATGCGACCACTCAAGGGGAATTTGTAAACTGGTCACATCAGAGAGGTGGGCTCTTAAGGAGCAAGTATTTTGTTTGTACTATTCATGTACAGTACAGTAGATAATAATGCCATGGTGTATATGAAACAGGAGTTAACTCCGAACGCACTGCTTATATGCACTGTTTTGGGAGTTATTTCAGTTTCATAATATCGAATAACGAAGGCTGCAGCAAAGCACAGGAAAGGAGAAATAAAATCTAACATCTTGTTACCTAGCAACAGAGGCAACCAGTCGGATTATGGAGGTTACTACAGTCGTCCCTCCACAAGGCGGCATTCTAAAAGTCGGGAAATTCCACAAGTCAGCAATTTTTTCCGGAAAGTCAAGATGGCCGAGAATGACTTCCAGTTTGGGTGTTTCCAAAGAAAAATTAAATTGTTGACGATTATTACGATTAAAATATTCAAAATTAACTAGTTTTATAGCTCCCTTAATGCATACAACCTCATATTGACAGGAGGAGGCTATAAAAGTTAATTATTGAAATTAATATAAGCCAACTTTCTTTGAGCTAGTTATTTTCCACAAAATTCTAAATGGCGACTGATTACAGAGGCACCCCTCCCCACACAAGCAGCTACATTTTTCCTTAAAAAATTAAAATGCTGACTTGTTATTAATATTTTCCTTAATTTGAAAGGTATCACTATATTTAATCTGGTTTAATTTTTCCGTACAATTACCATAGGCTGGTAATTTCCTGAAGAATACGTATTACGAATGAAACTCAGCAATGAAGTAGATGTGAATATTTATCCAGGAATTCCACGAGTCAGAAAAATCCAGAAGATGGCAAGGTCCCGGAACCAAGGTTGCCAACTTGTGGAGGGACGACTGTAATA
>JAHWFO010117782.1:1474039-1496774 GCA_023313115.1 Rhysida immarginata | reverse complement strand
ATACAATTTCAAAATGAGTGGAGATACAAAAATCTATTGCAGGAAACAGGAAGTTAGGTAGGGGCTAAACAATGGTGGTGTCAAATTTGACCTTTCACCTCGAATTTTGCACCTTGCAATTTGTAACCGTTACATGTAAAGAAAAATTTCCAATTGTACAGTTGTAAATAAGTAAGAGCAGTGATGCCCCTTGCCCCGCTGCCCCTCAACCCCGCCACACTGCCCCTCGGCACTGCACAAACGCAAGAAACTGAAACCACTAAATGCCAACAATGTGCGGCTTAAGTATTCATTGGAGCCTATCATTGTGGTGTGAGTGATTTAAAGCCTAAACATTTTATTTAAACTGCTACGTACATTCATTTAAAATATTAACTGCATCAGTTTAACCGTGATGAGCTGTTTATCGCGTTACTCCTTGTGCTTTTTTTTTATCCTCTGCGCTGACAAGTCGAGCTTTTTGTATTCATGCGTGATGGTTTCTTGTGGTCGCTTTATGTCAAAACAAACAGCTTCGTCTGTGAGAAGAAGTATTCCTCAATAAGCTTTCATGTTTAAATTAGCATTAATAAAATGTTGCGGGATACTACAGATCAACTGTATAAGGTATAAAGTTTAAAAATCTTCATGCAATCATTATTCGCAATTTTATCCTGCAAAAATAGTGCATAAATTGAACAGATTAAAAGTACAACACTCTTTAACCACAACTAAAAAAAGCGTTAAACAAGAAAATAAAACAAAAAGAATGAAAAAACAATACAACCTGTTAACATCTTTCAAAAGCTTTGCTTTCATCTTCAGCAGACAAGGAGAACCTCAAGAGATTCTTGAGAGAACTGACTTGTTTATTGAATTAGCAAGATATATACAGGGTGAATACAAAAATCTGAACCTCCCTTTTATTTTTTGAACCGAAGCAGATATGTCAATTTTGATGAATCCAATGAATAGGAAGTTGTGGGTGGCCTATCCCATGGTGCACTTTTCACCATCCCATATATGCAAATTAGGACACATTCAAAATTTATCTCAAAAACCGTAAGGGATAGAGAAAAAAACCCAATTGCAAACTTGTTCAGTATAAAAAAAAACAAAACAAAAAAAATCATCCAAATCTGACCAACCAATCACCCACAATCACGTGGTGAACTGACGCCACAATCACCATAACGCAATTGGGCACGGAACCTAACTGACACCAAAACATGCCTTTTATTTGCTTTTCCGCATGAAAGTGAATGTGAGTATGGTAATTTATGTTAATTTTTTGATTTGCATGCTTTACATGGTGGAAATATCAACATTCAGTTTTCCTTGTGCAGTGTGACTGTTTGTAAGCTACAAACAGTTCACCATGTGATTGTGGGTGATTGGTTGATCCGATTTGGTTGATTTTTTTTTTGTTTTGTTTGTTTTTTTATGCTGAACAAGTTTGCAATTGGGTTTTTTTCTCTATCCCTTATGGTTTTTGAGATAAATTTTGAATGTGTCCTAATTTGCATATTTGGGATGATGAAAAGTATACCATGGGATGGGCCACCCACATCTTCCTATTCACTGGATTCATCAAAATTGACACATATGCTTCGGTTCAAAAAATAAAAGGGGGGTTCAGACTTTTGTATCCACCCTGTATAGTGAACAATAACCAATAGAAACAAAAAAAAACCCCGAAAACGTGATCACAGTTTTGGTAACTGGGCCACCCATTGGATCAAACTAGATTCACCAATGGGGCCCCTGTCCGAATTTAACAGTAACTGCTTATCCGTTTTATTTATAGCTAAGCTTTCGTAAGAATATAACAAGCATTTTTTATTGACCAATTTTATTAATTTCACGCTATTGATATGGAATTCGTGGCCCGTATCCAGGGAACGCTTCGCGATGGCTGACTGGTTGCTTCTGCCAAATCTTGTGTGGTTCAAATGCTCCTTAAATCTTGTTTATATGCTTCGGAACGTCTGCCCTTTGTACATCATAGGGCATTGGTTACATTGAGCCTGGTAGATGCCTGATTTTTGCAGTGGTGGGATCTGGTCCTTAGGATTGCCCAGCAGTTGCTTCATTTGACCTGGACTGCTGAAAGCGAGAGAGACATTAAAGGGCTTAAGTATCAAGCTTATTCCGCTTATAAGAGCCTTGTTGTAGGGCAAGGAAATGATTTTTCGGTTATTTATGTTCCTTTTAAAAGTAGTGATTACTGCTAAGAACTTTTTAAACCTTCTTCTTCTAACTAAATCCAAAATAAGCTTGGACCTATACCCGTGTTTTGAATAATGGCTATTTCTTTTTTAAATTTGGATGGGCTCAATGGAATATTCAATGCTCTATCTATCATATAGATGAAAGCTGAAAGTTTTTGGTTCCAGGGATGACTGGGATCATTAGGTATGTAGTTTAAACTGTTTGTAGGTTTTCTATACACACAACAAGTTCATAAATTGTTGAAAAAAATACTTTAAAAACTATTGAGGAATGTACCACTAGATGATGTCTTTTCGTGGCATCACAAATTAAGGGAGATTAGCCTAGAAGAAATTAGAAAGCCTTAACATGCCCTAATCGCATACAAATTCCAAAATTAGCATTATGCCTTAAAAATATAAATATAGGTCACTGAAATGCCCATGTACTTTTGTTAACTTTAAAGCAAGAATTTAGCTGCATTCAGTGCCCATCAGACGTTCAGTGCCCCATTACCTTCGAGCGCGCCATGCTGCCCTTTGTTTCTGTAGCCATCACTGTTTTTTGTAAAAAATGGATGATTATGATTATGTCAATGCAAGTAGTGATGCCGAAGATCTTGATTTTGAAATAAATACTGATTGTGAAACAGAAATATTCTGACAAAATTATAAATGACGAACACACGTTCGTCATTGGTTTGCCAGATAATACATAAAATCTGGTCCTGGAGGTATCCTTCAAAATTTATGCTCGTGGTGAAGAGGTTAATGTTGTAGATTGACCTCTGATAATTTCAACCAAATCCGTGATGACATGTCCGTGCGGTCCCCCTTGTGAGCATTTAATTGCCACACCTTGTATAAATAGGGTTTTTGTATGTTAATTCGATAAAAAATTACAAAACTTTACTTTTTCACCATCCTTTTTGCATAACCAGTATACTGCCTATTTATCTTAAAGGAAGTGTAAGTCCACACTGAAACTTAGTATGTTTGGAGAATTCACTTCTTCACCTATCCCCTTGCTCTTCTGAATTTGGCCCTTGAGTTACCCGATCTCATTCAACTTCTGCAATGGATCCTCTCTACTCGATCTGCATCAGTGAAAATGCTGCCTTCAACCATATACAATCTTTGGTGTTGGCGTTTTTTTTTAATTTAGTAGAAATATGCAGGTTAAAATATTGGGTTGTCTCATAATTATTGGCCCGTTCTGACAAAAAAAAGCAGCATTTACAGACAAAGTAAAAATTATCAAAAGTTTTATTAATTAGAAGATTTGGAACCCCAAGATAAGTGGAGTATAAGGTATGCTCGATTGCGATTTCTATTGTGATTGGCTAAGCTCCGTGACGTCAGCCAGAGCCCGAATGCAACTCTTGTTTTGCTCGAAAACTATGGAAAAGCAGCGCAAATTTCCGTTTCGAGACCTTTCACGAGCATTCGCTTATGTTTCCAAGATTGACTCATTTCATAATAAGTTCAGGCATAGTTCAAGTAATGGAAATGATTTACCTTACACGTTTAAAAAATATATTATTGTTAAAATTAATTCTGTAGCCATCACTGAAAAGCGGGTTGAAAGGTAAGTAAATTCACTGACAGAAAGTTTCCCATTGCAATTGTCACTTGTAATGCATTAACAACTTTCACGAGATCGAATCTCGTGCACTGGAGGCACTGGATGGCAGAGCAGTTGGCAAATCAGATGGTCCAATAGACTGCATCTAAAGCAAAAGCACCTCCTTATCAATTGGATAAAAAAAATATATATATATTTCCTCTATAACCCTAACACTATATAATCAGTATTAATTACACATTCAATAGACTATCACATTCAAAGATAAGAGTGACAATGGAACCAACTACAAAACATTTTGAGCTTTACTGTATCTAAAGAAATTAGTGCAATATTAGGTTGGTCACTGAAATTTTGTTGGTCTTACACAAGTTAGAAAGAAAGGAAATGCTATTTTTATAAATGAAACTAATAAAAGTAAATAAACAAATCAACTTACATGAATTTTGATATTCTAAAAATAGGATTAAATTATAGGATGAAGGTTACTTCTGTAGGGTTTATTCTCATAGCATTTTAGGGAATGCTTGGGCTTTCTTTTAAATTCCATATTCCAAGCAAATTTTTAGGCTGTAGCTTTAATGGTGTAGAATTTTATTTAAAGCCATTAATAATCCTCACCCATTGTTGACTCTCCTCAAGCTTGCAACAATGAGCTCTTTCAACAGACCAAACACAAGGACAATTCAAAAAGCTTTTAATAATAAATAAATATACTTTTAATTAAATAAATAAATAAATAAATAGTTGGAGCACTTGTTACTCTCGTATTTAATATATAAAAAAAAAAAATAATATTGAAATTAAAACAAAGATCTTCACAAAATAGGAAAAAAACAATGACAATTTTTTTTCCATAGCAAGGCCTTATTTCTTTTCACTTCAAGTCGTTCTCGTATAGCTATTCCGAGAAGTTCTTTGCCTCTCTTGCGACGGATTAGTAACTTCCGATCTCGAAGACAGAGGATTACGACCCGCGTTGCTTTCCTTCCGAACCACGAAAAACGAACCTCCCCTGTCGAACGAACCCTGAAAATCTTGCAATCCTCCGCAAGGTGGCAAGAGCTGCCTGACTTTGGGTCTCCCTTTGTCTTGACTCTGCAAAGGCGGAAGCCTGAAAGTAGTAGTTTGCTTCTGCTCTTTTGGAGTGTGAGGAATTGCCGTTTCTCCCGTTTGCGAATTCTGCGGTGGATATGGTGTAGAACAATACTGGGAAGGTGGGTAAGATCCGGTTGAATATGGCATGACACAATACGGTACGCAAGGTCCCATGTTTGATGGAGCTGGCATGCCCTGAGCACAACAACTCACACCGACTCCTGCTCCGCTGTTTGGAAAAGCATAGTACTGAGGTCCGTTTCTGCATGGCACATCGGGTTGGAATTTTGCAGCACAACACTGGTAAGATGCAAACTCGTTTGAAGGGCCAGCATTAATATTCATGGTTCGTCTGTTGCTGTGATTTTCATATTCCATATCTGATACACAGGCACTGTCTTGTACAGTGCTCGGTATGCATACGGGTTGCCACGTGCATATAGAAGGGCATACCGGCATGCATATACGTGGCGAGCATATGGGTGGCATAATGCATGGCATTTCAGGGTCTGTTTGAGTTGTTTTCGATTCTGACGTCGGAGGCGACGGGGGTGGTGATGGAGGAGGAGTACACAAGACGGGTGCGGGAATGCATATCGGTGGAGGTGAAATGCAAACTGGGACGCACACTGGGACGCGTCGAGGGCATTCTGTTTGACATGCAACAGAAACGCATTCGCGTTTTGGAGGGCAGGGTGGAGGAGGACAAGGTGGAGGGCAAGGTGGAGGAGGACAAGGTGGAGGGCAAGGTGGAGGACACGGTGGAGGGCAAGGTGAAGGGCATACAGGAACACAAAGGGCTGGTGAAACAGGAAGACAAATCGACTGAAAACAAGGATAAGGAGAGACTGGTCTTGGTGGACACGGAGCTGCTTGAGGTTCGAAGAGCGGAACTTGACAAGAATGAGGTTGAGAAGAGTCGCTTGACAGAGAATAATCATCTTGTGATGAGGATGAAGGCAGACATACAGGTGAAGGCAAAAACGAGCAAGGCGGGAGGCACACTTGCTGTAGAGGAGGGATGTACGTTGCATGGGGCGTAGTACAAACATGCCTTTCGTCTTGGTTTCCTTGAAATTGTCCCCGAGGTGAAGCCTGATCGCAGCACGTCTGCCTCAAAGTGCATGGAGGAGTTTGATCTTGCGGAGGACACACAGGCACGCAAACAGGCTGAGGAAGGCATACGGGTTGATGGCGACAGCATGGAGGTTGCTGAAAACATACTGCATTGAGTTTTAATTTCGACTTCGATTTTCGTCTCGGAGCTTTGTATTTAACTGATTGTTGGGAAGTGCTTTGCAAATGCATTCTCAATTCATCCGTTTCATCCAAAAACGGAGAAGTTTGTAACGACTTCAAAGAATGCCTTCCGTCAGCCAAAAGTAAAGATTTAGAACTATGCTTCTTCTGATGGGTCTTTTCAATTGGAATGTACCTCCTACCACTTTTCTCAATTTTTCTATTATCTTCCTCAAAATCAGGTCTAGTACTGCTTTCATCCGGTACCGATTCTTCTTCATCTTCATCGTGGCGACTTAGTCTATTTCCTGATCTTGACCTTCTTTCGTCTTCATCGTGGCGACTTTGTCTACTTCCTGATCTTGACCTTCTTTCATCTTCGTCGTGGTGGTGGCTTTGTCCACTTCTTGATCTTGCACTTTTAATTGGTGAACGTACACTAGAAGTGACTGACTGCAACGAACCTGTCTTCACTGGAGGACTAGGCATTTCATCAGATTCCAAAATAAACGATTCAGATTCAGAAGTTGTTACGTTTTTGGCATCTTCGTCCAGTTTGTCATCTGGTGAACTATCCCCATTGTTGCCATTTCCATCCGCTATGTCAATGGCTTTTTTGTGCGATGGCTGGTCTTCGTCTTCGCTCGAATCCTCATTGCCATTTCCATCAGTTGCATCGTCTTGGCCTTCCGACTGTTCAGTCGACGAATCTTCGTTTCCAGTGCCATCTTCTCCACCGTCGTTTTCACTCTCTTCTTCTTCTTCGGACGAATGACCGAGCGTGGATTTAACCCTGAAGCAGGTGGTATAGTGCGGCTGCTCGAGAGGGTAGCAAGAATAATAGTCGCATTGGGCTCGGGACAGCCTCACCACGTTCTCGGGAGGCAGATAATACGAAGCAGCTTGGCTGGCAATCGGTTTAGGTTGGCACAACTGCTGCGGATATGTGTACGGGATGCAGTACGGATAATAAGCTGGCACGCAAACTGGACTTTGCGAGCAACTTCTTGGCTCGGGGACAGGTGGCGGCGGAATTCCCAAATTTTCCTCCTTAGTCGAAGGACTGGTCTCTGTTCTGGGAATTGTTTGAATGGGGGCTGCAGTCGTTGCATGCATTTTGTTCTCTAAACCCGGTGGATGGCAATAGCAATTATCTTCCACCAACATATGTTCGCTTGCAGATTTAATTTCTCTGAGAGGACTCGCCACCGCAGTCATATCAACGCTCTCGAAACTGGGGCCAAATTCATAATCGTACTTATAATCGTCACCTTCGTCTGCTTTATCTCTTTTTACCTTTTTCAATCCGCAGCACGTGGTTTCGAAGGATTCCTCTCGCTTAACAGTTGGTTCGCCCCGTGCTCTAATGTTTGGGTCGGTGTCTCTCCTCGATCGTGCTTGTTTGTGCTCTGCGGAGGTTTTTCCTTTATCCAAACTACTTCTCTCTTGTAACGAAGGACTGATCTCCTCTGTCGACTTGGCGCCAGGTCTGTGAGCGGATGGCTCTATGTGAATAAACTCTTGGCTAGTCGTATCTGCACCCGAATGCATTCGTTCGCGGTTTCCATGTAAATTTTTGTTATGCCGAGTGTAAAGGCCTTGATCACGAATAAAATATCTTTTGCGCATTTGATCAGAGCAGTGGTCGTATTCATTGGAAATCGGCCAGCAAGGCAATTTTCGATAAACGTTATACTCGGGTTTAGGGTTAATTTTAAAGACAGGTATGTATGCACCGTCTGAATATTCTTTAATGCGGTGAGGATTTTGATGCAGATACACAGCTTCTTCTTTCGAACATTGTTGTATCGCAGGAAAAAGCGACAGAAAAGCCTGTTTATGATTACGATCGACATCCCTTGAATGATGGCCATCAGTATGAATGGCATGAGTAATTTTAATTTCGGCTGACGACCCGTCTTTATAGTCAAGTTTACATTGTAATTCCCTTGTCAGGATGTGATTTTCTTCAGAACTGGAGAGAAGAGGCTCAACCTCTTTCAAACAGTCGATATACGCAAAATTGTTACTGCGTGAAAAAGCATCCACGAAATCCGATTTATTTTCATTCATTAACGCGAAGCCTTTGCTTTGTTTCCGAGGATCGAATAAAAACGGTAGCTCTTCAGTTTGATTCATTCTAAGCTTATTCAACAAATAAACTTCATTCACGTCAGAAGATAAAATAGGATGCCCAGCATTCAAGGACGACGTAAAGAACACCTGCGGGTTCGTGTGTATATTATCTTTCCTCTGAGCACTTTCGTGAGAAAATAAGTGATCACCAGACGCTGCGACGCTTTCTGCCGTGTCTTTAAAATAAGACGATCTGTTTACGTCCCGGCTGCTTCGGACAAATAACGTCTCGTTTTGTCGTCTGCTCTCTGCTGATAGTTCGTATGATTCTGGTGGGTTGGACAATAGACGAGCGGGAACGACTGGCGACTTTGAAGATTCAAAGCCCTTCTCGTAAGCTGCTCCATCCTTCGGGAGCTCTCGTGGAGATTTCTGATCCGAAATTGATTTATTTCTTTCCACTGTTTGAATTGGAATTTCCTGAGAACCTTGACGTTTTCCATTCCTGTTTTGTGAAGAGTCTTCACAAGTGTAATCATTAAGACGCCTGTAATTTTGTTCAGCCAAACGAGTGCTGACTGGGTTGTTGGAGGAATTTTGATTCGAGGCCGAATTCTCTTCTTTATCCTGAAGACAAATATCAGTACTTGTCACTTGTGGAGTGGAGTTTCCCACGATAACCATCAGAATTCCTAAAGTAAAATGTAAAAAAAAAACAAAAAAAAAAAAACATTCAAATGTAAACATGTATAATAAATTCCTATCAGTAAGACCCTTTATCATTAAGGGTTGTACAAGTAATACATTAATTTTATCAACCATCGATATATTAAAAATTAAATGAAGAATATGAAATCTTAGGATGAGGTATTAAGACACAGGGTAGAATGGGAAGTTTGGTCCTTCTTCTCGAATATAAACACCTTTGATTTTAAATGATTTGTTAAATATCTAGAAAAATACTTGACGAATTATCATGAAACTTGACTGAGTCATAGCCTAATAATAACAAGTCTGTAAAGTCTCGTTTTCATGTGTGACCTTTTTTGTACTACGCACGTGCGAAAATCCCTAGCGGCCAGTGAGCTGAAAAATAAGGAGCCAGGAACTATGGATGGACATCAAACAATAGAAGACAGAGAAACCACTAATCCACATAACGAATTTATTCTGATGAATACGTATTTCAGCAGCCAAGCTGCCTTCTTCAGCATCCAAGGGAAGCTATGATCAGAGAGACAAGCTGTTCTGATGGTAAGTGAGAACATTACAGGACTTATTAGAGCGAAGCGTTAGCGAAGCTCTGTTATCAGGCGAAAATCAAAATTCTTTGTGCGCATAAAACTTTTGAACCAGAGAACATAGACAAATGAAATTTTGCACACAGCTGGACATGACCATCCTGATGGTCACTAAATAAAAATTTTAAAAATCGGTTCAGCCATCGAGGAATAATCACCATTTAGCTGTTCCCATTGAAATGCATTGAAAAAAATGTAAACAAACAATTGCACGCGCTAATAGATTTTTCAACATAGAAAATATGGCGAAGCCCTTCGCAAATTTTTTTCTGCACCATCGATTTTTGAGACCATTTTATCGAGTTCTTAGAACTTTTATCACCTGTTTTTTTAGAGCGAAGCTCTGTTAACAGTCGACAAGTGTAATTCGATGACCGCATAAAACTTTTGACACGTAATAGTCACAACAATGAAAATTTGCACGTGCATGCGCATGACCATGGTGATGGTCAAGAAAAAAAAATTTTTCAAATCCGACCTACCACCGAGGATTAATCACCCTTCAATTGTTCCCATAGGAATGCATTGAGAAAAACGTAAACAAACATTGCGCGTGCAAATAGAATTTTTGACATACAAAATACGGCGAAGCCCTTCGCAAATTTTGCTCTGCACATTCGATTTTTAAGGCCAAATTTCGAAGTTCACAGCGTAATCACAATATCTTTTTGGTGTGGTTGTCGACATTGTCTACTCGCAACCACTTGAATGAACTGCCGATGTGCATTCTCGTCAAATTCGCAACCTATACTGGACCAACATTAACCAATGAAGCAGTTCCCATTTTACCGATCGCCGTTGGCTTCAAAAAAGGAGGAGTATCTTGTACGTGTAAGCAATTTCCGCTTAAGTTAGCCTATGCAATCACCAGACACAAAGCACAAGGAATCACTGTTGATAAAGCAGTCATAGACATTGGTGATTCAGAATTTGGACTTGGCTTGTCATACGTGGCATTTTCACGAGTGAAGACCATCAACGGTTTATTGATCAAACCGGCATTTGCAAAGCCGCGGTTGATTAATATCAACAACCATGCATCGTGGAAGTTTAGGCGTGAAGAACTTGCCAAATTACGCAGTTTAAAATGAAATTGTTTCAACAATAAAAATTAATATCAATTTAAAGAATTTAGTTAGTCATTTTCTTAACAATCAATAACGGTTCGCTCTAAATTATTGGTCAAGAAAGCGATTCGCGAGTCGCAGTCCGCCCTAGTATAGGCACTAAGGGCCAATCAATTTAATTATACATAAGAGAAAAAAAAAATAGACTGCATTTACACAAGTTAATTAACTAGCCAATGGAAAATATTCTAGTAAAGAGGTCATCAGTTGGAAGTACGTCATTGGTTGTCTAAGGAAGTCATCTCATTGGTTGTTGCTAGTGGGGCGATTTTGATACTTACGCAGTTTGGCAACAGTCTTCAGACGGGACAGATCAAGAGGGCCGTTATCACTGTTTAAGAGTTTTCCCGGTTCTTCTAGACTGATCGCGTAGCTCTCCAGGAAGTTCAATAACTGCGGGTCCCTCGTGCTGTGGAGAATTTCAAAGTCATCGAACCGATAATCATGTTTCTGGTCTAGAATGTGGTCTGCGAATCTCGATACGCCAGTAGACCTCAGACCCGGAATATATCGACTGCCGTGTGCTAAATGTGAGTCCGTCTACTACGGACAGTCCCGGAGAGCAGTGGCCATCAGGGTAAAAGAACACCTTTCTTGCATCAAGAATGGGAAATACGGCGTATCGAGATTCTGCCAGTGAGCTGTTTAAAGCCAGTTTAAATGGTATAGCAATAGCATAGCCTAAGAAAAAAATCCATATAATATTATAATGGTCACTATTTTTATTCACTAATTGAATTAATAAAAATTTTTGATAATCGATTAGGAATTTTTTATTTCTGGAAATTTCAGTAAAAATATTTCATGATTCATTAAATTAATAAAATACGTTGTGGTTCATTGTACATAAGTACTCATCCTTCAACCAGTCAGCATGAAAGCATCCGATTATATATAAATAATATCAGACAAAAGATTTGGAAATTAGTATTTTATCAAATTGCAATTAATTTTTCATTGTAGATTCGATGTATTCAATATAATTAAAAAAACTTGTTTGCTTTATCATACAAATCCATATAATTATAATAATGAATTATTTTCCATGTTATGATATTATAAAATGAACCGTGCAGCGTGTAAAAATAAGTTTATTTTGAAAATAATATTCTATTATGTAATATTTAGTATCTGATATATTCTGTTTACACAAAAAAATGTTTGCTACCCCGTCTCCGTCTCGCAATATCCCGTTCCGATTTTTAAACTATCTGGTCACTATAATAGCAATTACTGATTATAAAAAAGTTATTATTTTAAATGAAGAAAAATAATAGCGTGAAGAGCTATTTAAAAAAAAAATACGTACGCATTCGAGCCCAATCGTCTTACAATCTCAGCGACAAACTTTTTTCCACAGTCTCTTTGTTGCCGAATACAAATTTTCAGTTGTATAATTATATTTCAATCCCAGTTTAAGGAAAAAATAATAAAAAAACTATAGATTTAACTGAAGAAAAAAAGTTTCTCTTCCAGTTTCTTGTACTAACTAAAAACATTTATGTTGAAGTTATTTACTAAATTGACAATATTCTATGCAATAATTAGTGCATGTATTTATTTCAAATTTTTGTTAGAAGAGCGGATAAAAATAAACTTAAAATAAAAAAAAACAAAAACCCAACAAAAACCAAAATATAAAAATAGAATCAATATCTGTGCTAATTTTTAAATATAGAATCAGTAACGAACTTTTAATTAAGTTCGTTGAAAATGTGTAATGGTTATATTCAATTCTGAATTAAATTCTTATCAAGAATTAAGGTATAAAATAAAACCTGTTACATCTATTATAGTATTATAATATTTTATTATAGTTTTCTTTTTTTTTGCCTTTACTACATCAAATTGATAAAATCTCCAATGAAGTTAATAATTTTAAATTTGTGCTTATATGTATTATCTTCAAAAATGTAATCAAAAATAAAATAATAATAATAATAATAATAATAATAATAATAATAATAATAATAATATTCTGGAGCACAAACACATAAAGAATACACTCACTAAACAATATCTTCATAGGCTACAGACAATACTTAAAACGCATTTAAATTCCAGAAATTTAATCAAGGCCATCAATACTTATGCCACGCCAATACTCTCCTACTCATTTGGAGTCATACAGTGGACACACACAGATCTTGAGGGACTTGAAAGGAAACAACGTAAACTGCTTACTAAGCACAGAAAGCACCATCCACACACAGCTATTGAAAGACTCACCCTGCCTCGTTCAGACATATCAGATCTACACCAGAAACAGACTCAGTCACTCAGAGAATTCTTTTACTCTAAACAACACACATCACCATTACACAAAGCAGTCTGCATGGCTGATACAAAATACACACCTCTGAATCTGAACAGCATGCAGAACACCCATAACATTCCTACAACATGCACTAAACTTCAATCATGGCTCAAAAAGCAACTCCACGATAGACATCCTTCTGACCTCAACCAGCCACACGTCGACAAAAAAGCGTCGAACTTTTGGTTGAGTGAAGGGAGTCTCTTTGGGGAAGCCGAAGGAGCCATGATTGCCATACAAAACCAGGTTATTAACACTAAAAGCTACAGAAAACATATTATCAAAGAATCGAGTGACGGGTCTTGCAGGAAATGCCATATCGCAGAGGAAACCATCCAAGTCATATCCAGTTGCAAAATACTCACGCAGACAGATTATTTACACAGACATAACCCTGATTGATGTAGCCAACATCATACATCAACATCTAGCTAAGATACACAAGCTAAGGGACATTCACACTCCTTACTATAAATATATCCCCGACACTGTCTTAGAGAACACCACACATAAACTATATTTTGACAGAGCTATAATCACTGACAAAACTATCCCTCATAACAGACCAGACATTACACTAGTAGATAAGCAAAACAAAGTGACTTACATAATTGATATCTCCATCCCCAACACACACAATTTACAAAAGACATACACTGACAAAATCACTAAATATACGGTTCTTGCAAACGAAATAAAACGCCTTTGAGGAGTTAACAGAGTACACATTGTTCCTATCGTTCTTTCTGCCACTGGGGTTATTCCACACTTGCTACACAAAAGCCTGTCAACACTAAATTTAAACCCACACTTATACAAAACCTTACAGAAAGTCACAATTCTAAACACCTGTCACATAGTAAGGAAATTCCTACACCCAAACATCAATACTGCCACGAGTGCATAACTTTCCCTCCCTCGCATTTGAGTCCCCTTGGGCTTTGGCCCTCTTTTGGGTCCGCCTCTGGGATTGGCTTCCGGACTTGATCCGACGGTCACACTTACATCAAAGACGCCGCCATCGAGTTTACAGACTTGTTATTAAAACGTCTAAAATCAAAGCTATTCATATTATTTTGTCCAACCACTGTAGATGTCTGTGCTATGAGAGCTTGTTTGCCACGTGGTTTCGAGACCATCGTAAAATCAGAATTCATCTAGTAAAGTCTCCAACATTTGGATCTACAAGAAGTCATCGTGAGTTTTTATATCCGAGTGGTCAAATTTATTTTCATGGAACTCAAACTACATTCCATCTGTACTTTTTTATTATATGGAAAATATCATATCATCATTTTAGATTATTCTACTTCCCATTTTCAACTTCAGTATTTCTTATGTGTGTTCATCAGCTTTCTGATGATTTCAAAAGGAGGAATTCCCAATCTGCAAGCAGGTGTCCACCCAATCTTGACTGCCTTGTAGTTTTTTTGGACACTTGGAGACAGCTTTGCTGTACCATGTCCATGATAGCCCATTGGTAGATGCAACAAGCACAATACTCGTGGTCGAATACCAGTTGTGGAATTTTTCCTTCCATTTTCAAATAATATCATTATCTTATGCTTGGAGCGTTAACTCCAGTTTTAATTTATTAATATCGTGACAGATAGGAAAACTTATTAATTGCAGAACATGAAATTATGAACGTTTAAAAGAAAAAGAAAAAAATTCTTCAAAAATTGGATGAATGGTTCACTAGAAAATCATGCAGCACCAAAAGCGCAATGCAAATATTAAACTGACATTGCCAAACTGTCACAGCAACATATGATATAGATGGTACTTAAAAGACCAGAAGGGGGGTCTTTCCCATATTGTCTTCATGTTTAATACATGCTAAACAATGGACCATTCATGTGAGAAAGATAATCACTACTCATTTGAACTACCTGCCTGCCATGGTTTGAATAAAATCTACACTATGGAAAAAGTGTGTGAACTGTGGCGATCCATGGTAACGAAATGCGAGCTGGGTAACAAAGCCAAGCTCTCCGTCTTCAAATCTATCTTTGTCCCCATTCTCACCTATGGTCATGAGGCTTGGGTAATGACCGAAAGAGTGCGATCGCAGGTACAAGCGGCTGAAATGAGATTTCTGAGAGGTGTGGCAGGTGTTACCTTACTAGATAGAGTGCACAGCAGCATAATAAGGGAGTCTTTAAATGTTGAGCCGCTAATTCTCCGCATCGAGAGATCTCAGTTGCACTGGTATGGCCACGTGATACGGATGCCGCAAACTGGTCTTCCTAGGCAGTTGTTATTTTCCAAGCCGGTGGGTAAGAGACCAAGGAGTCGGCCTAGAACCAGGTGGCTAGACTACATGGAGAATCTGGGTTCGAGTCGCTTGGGTATTACCAGGGAGGACTTGCACCTGATGGCGGAAGATCGCGACCGCTGGAGATCCTCCATAGGGCTGCTGCCCCCGCGACCCTAACGGATAAGCGGGTTTGAAAAGTAAGTAAGTAAGTAAGAAAAAGAGTGTAACAAGTTTTGTAGCCAGCAGTGGTATATATGCAAGGTGTTTCAAAATGATTTGCATATTTCAAATTGTTATACAGTCGACCCTCGATATCTCGAAAATTTTTTATTTCCCTGCATTTTCACTATTACTTCAATGTATTTTCTCCTCATTATCTCAAAACATTTTCTCAAAAAACCTCCTTGTATCGAATTTTGACTTTGTGTGCCAGCGAAAGCAAAGCATATACGAGTTAAGATTTTTTTCTTTTTTTGTACAAAAAAGAAAAGAATTTGACGTCACTTTCATTAAAGTTAGACGATTCTCATGCGTTAAGAAAAAATTCACAAAAAATTTTCAATCTTCTTGGCAAGTCTCTGTTGCATACGAGATGTTTAAAAATGCGCAGTATCTGCATTCTGGCGTTATTAGCACCACTTGAACACCACGTACCATTTTATCTCCTATTGTGATCTATACTCTCACAGTACCTTTAGTAACCTAAAAATCTTGATTTAAAAGTAACCCTCCATATCTTGAAACCTCTTTATCTCGAATTTTTTCTGTTCCCGTGAAATTCGAGATATCGAGGTTCGACTGGATTTATTCCATAAATTGTCAAAACAAGAAATAATTTCTCATTAAATAAGAGAACTGTCCAAGCTAATTCTCAGCGAGTAATGAATACACAGATGTACTACGTATGTGAACTCTATTCATTACTCTACAAAAGTCAATACAGTAATTCACCGCTACCCAGACACGTTACAGCAGAATGAATGTTTGCTCACAGAATGAACATGATTTTTCAATTCATTTACATCTTGAGAGTTATGGGTGAATACAGTGTTGTTCACATATTCCCAAAAAAATATTACAGTGCATGATATCTAGCGACATGGGGAACCAGCACAGATGTTGTTGATCAGTGTTAACTGCATATCCCTATCCTATGGACCATTTGCACCGTTCATAAATAAACTCGAAGATGTCTTCTACATATTTCGATGATGACAATGTTGTATTCCACGTAGCCATTCAAATTATGTTGAACACTGTGTATATACACTCACTTCCAAAAGTTAAGCACGGGGAAAAAAATGTTAACTTCCGTAAGCCAATCTGAATTAAAGATGCTAAAATTTGCTCCAAATGTAGAAGGAAGTATGCAAATATGTTAGGTGACAGCCAATCACAATTTCGCGTCGAGAAATATGCAAAACAGGCAGTCGTATAAGAAGCCGACATTGTGAAGGGTTATAGGAGTTGCATATAAGTGCTGGTAAAAGGGGTTTAGAACATTCGTAAGATTTGTTTTCAAGCTAGACGTGTTTCTATGGCTTCCAGAAGATGAATGGAAGATTCTGAACGCTGGCGGGCTGTTGGACGCATTGAAGCAGGACAGTCTATCACAGATGTTGCTCGTTTCTTCGGCGTTCATCATTCCGTCATTTCACGATTATGGAAACAATTCCAAACCAGCCAAACAGTTGTCCGAAGACCTGTAGTCGGTCGTCCAAGGGTTACGACCCCCTCGGAAGATCGCTATATTGCTGTTGTAGTCAAGCGGAATCGAAGATCGACCTCCACACAAGTGACATCTGTGGTTGCAGCAGCCATTGGTAAGACGATATCTGCCACTATTGTTCGTCGAAGGCTACACATGAATGGTCTGTACGCCCGGGTACCACGAGTTTGTGTTCCTTTATCCGTCCAATCCAGACAGGCACGATTACAGTGGTGCCGCCAACATGTGAATTGGACTGTGTCGGATTGGGGCAACGTTAGGTTCACAGATGAGTCCAGATTTGCCCTACAACCCGATGATAAGCGTGTAAGGGTCTGGAGGGAACAAGGCACACGCAATCGGCCCGAGAACATCGTCGAACATCACGCATTCTGCGGTGGAAGCATCACGGTCTGGGCAGGGATTGCATTGGGATATCGCACCGACCTGCACATCTACAGGCGAGGTTCTGTGACGGCTGTACGGTATCGAAATGAAGTCCTAGACCCCATTGTGAAACTGTACGCTGGAGCAGTTGGTCCTTCTTTTGTTTTAATGGACGATAATGCCCATCCCCATAGAGCTGCCATCATTGACGACTTTCTGGAGAGTGAGGGGATTGCGCATATGGAGTGGCCGGCTTACTCGCCGGACCTTAAACCCATTGAAAATCTTGGGATGCCCTCGGCCATGCTGTATGTAGACCTTTCCCACCTCCAGCCACTCTTAACGATTTGGAAACTGCCCTACAGGAGGAATGGCTATTACTGGACTCTGCGGTGGTTGATCACCTCGTAACAAGCATGATCACACGCTGTACACTTTATATGATGTTGAGGGGTGCTCACATACCCTAGTAATGTCTTTTTTGTTGTTTGTTTTGCATTTAAACATCATTTCGTTAATGACGCAAATATGTCATCATCTTATAATTTATGTAAATTCAATATTTTTTTAATCTCTGTATGTATTTCTTTGTTTTGTTTCATGAATAGACATAGAGATACTTACTTTCACCATTTCATGTCAATCAAAGCAGTGCTTGTCCATTTTTTGGCATTTTACCTCTCCGTGCTTAACTTTTGGAAGTGAGTGTACTATTTCAGGGGGGTTAAAAAGTCTATACCCCTGAAATAAATTGTTAACAATCATAGAATTTAAAAATCTACTAATGGCAACAAGTAGGAAGTTTATTGGTAGGTTACATGATGGTGACCTTCCCATAATCTCATTATGTAAATTAGCATATACTGTATAGACAAAATCTCATAAACCCTAACAGACAGAGGCCAATTTCCAATTGCAAACTTGTTATCACAAAAAATAAACCTGCATCATAATCAGACTCATCAGATCACTCAAAAATGAAATGAAAACATTTCTGCATGTTTGGATGTCTGTTCCGATAAAGACGAAGTACAGCAGTAGCATTCTCATTAGCAGCACCAAAGCACATGACAGTGGCAGTCATTTCCTTAACTGCATAGTCAGCCATTGTAAATGCTATAATGAATTGCAAATGCACGAATGTGTTTATGCCAACTGAACAGGAACATAGCGCCGTTTTAAAATATGCAAAACTGGATGAGCATGTGACATTATTTGCATGCAGAAATCTTTCGATTTCATTTTGAGTAGAATGACCTGATGTCCCAGTTTTCCGGAATGTCCCGGTGTCCCAAAAAAATTTTCGGAATACTATTAAGTCCTGGTTTCAAAAAATTCCTACCAGATTCCTTCATACTGTTGATAAGCCAGTATACTGGTACCTCACAATTCGAACATAACCCGTTCTGAGATGGCATCAAATTTCAAATCGTTTGAGTTCCAAAGCAGTTTTTCCCATGAAAAATAATGGAAACTAAATTAATCTATTTCACGGTACAACATTCTTAGCAAGTTCACATACATGGATACCATTTTCATGCTCGGCGATAAGATCTTTTTTAATTGTTGCTCTAACAGCTTTTCTCTTACTTTGACTTTGTTTTTCAACACTACATTTTTTGCAAACCATAACTAATTCACTAAGTGTTTTAGAGAGAGAGAAAAAAAAAAGGAAAATAAAAAACAAAAACAAACAAACAGACGAATAAGCAAAAATTCGTGAGGCAAGATGAGACGCGAGACAAAAATGAACTAAAGTGTGTGATAGTGCGTGCTAGGTGTTCGGTTTCCAAGACGCATTCAAGTTCCGAGGCAAAATTCACGTGAAAATTTCATTTGGATTCCAAGTTGTTCGAGTTTTGGGACGTTCAAATTCCAAGGTACCACTGTATTTTGGGAAATATACACGCCAGGGTAACCTTTTCTAGTTGAACCCTGCAAAAGCATTGCGTGATGGGAAATATACAGGTAGTCAAAAGTCTGTTACTCCCCATACAATTTCAAAATGAGTGAAGAGACAATATATAGGAAGTTAGTAGGGACTAAACAAAGCTACATTGAGTTTTGTCAATGAATGAAATGCTCAATGTGGCGCCCTTCTGCAGCAATGCATAACTGTGCACGGTATTCACAGAACCCATTACATTTAACATCATGGTATGTACAAGCCTGCTGAATTCATTGTTTCAAGTCATTTACTGATGCTGGTACAGTGGCATATATGTCGTCCTTGAAGTGGCGGTCAATAACTGAACCTCCTTGGCCAATCCTCCTTGAACATCCAGAATCATCTCTGTGTACCCTTCTATTTTTATGCTCGAAGTGTGTACCTTACTCCAACCATGATGCCATTCCATACTCCACACCACACAATGTAGCTTGGGCACTGAAATTTCATTTTGCTGTAGCGGCTTTATTTTTATGCGCATGTTTAATCTCTCTCTCTCTCTTTTTTTTTTTTTTTTTTTTTTTTTTGTTAAAATCAGCGCTTTGAATTCTCCAACTGTACAATTGGAAATTTTTCTCTACCTGTAACGGTTACAAAGTTGCAAATTGCAAGGTGCAAAATTCGAGGTCCAAGATCAAATTTGACACCAGCATTGTTTAGCCCCTATCTAACTTCCTAATATTGCCTGCAATAGATTTGTTGTATCTCCACTTGTTTTGAAATTGTATCGGGGGTAACAGAATCTTGACTCACAGTCTATACAGGGTGTTTCAAAAATACTTCTACAAACTTTGAGATTAGGTTCCTTACACAAAAAAAAGAAAAAAAGTTCATACAAACATATGTCCGAAAATCCTTTGAGTAAGATGGTATTGGCTGAAATACCAGAAGAGAACAAATGGGAAGACAGGAAATGAATTCGAAGACGTGCTGGGATATGACAAGAAAGAGGACAAATACGAGGTGATAAGAGGGTGGCGAGAAAATTGTGATACTGAGGATTGTGGGTCCTGATCCGCTCATCGGATTTTGGTGAACTTTTTTTTGTTTTGTTTATGCAATTGGAATTTTTTGTGTATCTCTTACGGTTTTTGAGATAGAATTTGGATATGTCCCAATTTGCATACTTGAGATGATGAAAGGTAGAGCACCCTCAAGATAGAGCAAACTCAGATAGAGCACCCTCAAGTTCCTATTCATTCCCTGTATTGGAATTTGCTTAACTAAATTGGTATCCAAGATAGGAAGGGGGTAACAGACTTTTTTCAATGATAGCAGGTTAACCCACCCACGACTTCCTATTTGTTGACAGTAATAGATTTCTAAATTGTATTATAGGTATCAGGTGATTTGAGTGGTTCGGACTTTTCGACTACCCAGTATAACTAAATTCAAATATCTGCAAAGCAACATCATTGCACTGCTGTGTCTATATTAGTTTAAGAAACAGCCAAATAGTTTATTGCAAAATCAGTTTGCAATGCGAATTGAAATAAAAGTAGGTATCTGAGGAGATTCTTAAAAGTTAAGGGAAAAAATATTTTAATATTTTACAAAGCATCATCGAAGTTTGTAAATCATCATTATCACAAATAATAAAATAGTAATATATATACATAATTAGATATCAAGGGCGGGGGGGCAAATTTGGTGGGTATGGTCTATAGAAATCGTGGATGAATGGGATTTGTGGTCACGTGTGAAGAGAAGCCGTACGCAAAGTTTGAGCATTTCATTAATTATTGCTAACTTAATTCAAACACTCGTGTCCGCGTATTTAATAATCACAGTGGCGGCGGCGGCATCGGTCTCGTACGCGTTCATCGGCCAAGAAGACTGACGCCGAAGGATCGAGCGCTCATAGCGTGCGAAGCTGCGGGTGTCTTACCATGTGCTCCGGGAGATGATGAGGCATCTAAAGCTGTCTCCCATAGGAATTCAAGTGGAGTGGAGATGAACGTAGCTTCAGTCCTCCATCACCCGACGACGATGGTGACGTCGAGGGAACAAACAAACTCAATTTTCGCGCTCATTGACAAAACGAGAGCGCGCGCAAATATCTTTGTTTCACACGTGATACGATCGGATGTCGACGAATGTGAGATTGCGAGATGCTGCTGCTGCTTTACGTTTTTCGAGCTGATTTCTTTTTTTTTTTTTTCGGATGGAATACTTTGATTCATTATTAATCGTAGCATCTTAGGGTAGTTTCTCGTAGTAATAACGGAAGAGAATTTTTTCGTCTCTATTTGCCATTTCGCTTCTTTGCTGTTAAAAGAAATCGACGAGTATTTCAATATTTGAAATAATTTTAATAAAATAGGAATGAAAATTTGAAGTTGGATCTTTTAAGAAGAAGAAGAAGATGGGGGACGGGGATAAATTAAATTTTAATAATAAATAAAAAATATTACTTCAAACTAATGAAGAAGAGTTCTGTCTTTTCTCTTCAATTTCATGGGCATGTTGTTGGCATAGTTTCCCAAACTTTTGTATGACAAATCCTTCATTCATACTGTTCACAGTGTTCTCAAATCCACTTTTATCGAGGTTGTCTTTCCCTTCTTTAGTATGAGCACTACAGAGAAAACAAATAAAAATAAATTGAAATGATGCATGCGCACAGGCTTCCCACTTTTAAGTTTTAAAACGCGTTCGAGTTTTTATTTTTCACTTCACTTTTTAAAGTGTAATAATAATAATAGTTTTTTTTTTTTAATTTATATTTTATTTATTTATTTAAAGATTAATGAATGATGGGTCTTAAGAGGATTTTTTCACGCCAAACCTCAGATGTTGAAATTTTTGATGAAAAATAGGAAAGAAAATTCCACAGCCTGGGATCGAACCAGGAACCTTCTGCTCACCGTGCAGATGCGCCAATCGCATCGCCTCTCATTTCAATGCTTTTCTCCGTGCCAGCGGGAGTTCAACTTTTTAACGCTAGAGGGGGATCGTCAGGGATAAAACAACGGTGGATTCAAGCTAAATCTATGGAAGCTACAGACGTTGATAAAATTATTTCGTGAATTTAATGGAAAAACAAACACTTCGAACGTAGTTTTTTTTATTAATTTGTATTTTGCTTTTTCATTGATTGTATATATTTGTAATTTATATTTTTTGCATTCTCTCATTGAGATATTTCGTTGTTTTTAAAGTGCTAATTCGTTGCGCTCGTGTACTTCGCACACATTTGCCTCCCTTAGCTACGCTCCTGATTCAGTGTTAGTGTAAACTTCCTTCTTTTCAGAGGCTGTGTGGTATTAATTAATCATTTAATAAAATTACTTTATTTTAAATGATCATTACTATCTAATTTCGCTTTATGCTGTCATCAGCCCGAAACCTATATTAACTGGTATTTAGCTGTGTTTTGTTTTTTTGAGTTGAATGTACATTCAACAACCTGTTGTTGGATGTTTCGATAATAGTGCAGACGATCTCGTTCGATAAATCGTCTAGAGCATGATATCAAAAAACAAATGAAGGTAGGTAAT
>JAHWFO010117782.1:1453500-1473939 GCA_023313115.1 Rhysida immarginata | reverse complement strand
TCTGTTCTTGATAAAACATTTTATTTCAATACTTTGTGTGTGAATCCCTTTTAAATCGATTTTTCACTTACATCGAATATATCGCTCATTGTGATAAATGCAGATCGGTTTATATTAAGATTCGATTCAAAAGAAAAACTAACAACACAATACAGTAATTCGTTTTCATTAAAATGTGCGAGCGTGACGTTTGAAAAATGTTAAAAATATGTTGGAATAATTTCGTTTCATTAATTTCATTCAATGCAATGAAAACCAAGACCACATAAGGATCGTGTCATTTGCTCTTGCTGAAAATTAAACACTAAACCAGTGTAAAGACAAATTCATCAATATTACATAAAGATATACATAAATGTAAATGAATAAAGGAAATTCAGTTAAGTAATGATTTTTCACTAAAGTTTTAAAGTGATAATGTTCTTTTATAACAAATAAAGGCAAAGATGTATGAGGGCAGGGTTTTTTTTCACATATTTATAGAATTTTTATTCCACTGTCAATTTGAGCATATAATAAAAATTTCCCTATAAAATCATTTCCATGAAAGATAGTTTTCTTTATTAGACCTAATTTTGTCGTGAGAGCCAGAATTTTGCGAGATAAAGTCGGATAAATTAGCATAGCGATCAGGTAGAAAGTAGTTGTTTATCCCTGATGAGCGCCAACTAGCGGTCAAAAATTGAAAATGCCTCGGCACGCAATTTCAAGCCCGATGCGGAGGCCGTATATCTCGAAGGCCACGCGCCAACCAATTAGCCTTTTCACGTGTCGACAGGTGGTGCCACTTGCGCTTGCGCACTGCATGGGCTGGTTGGCAAAAAACGAAAAAAAAGAGCTGGGCGATTATCATTTTTTGCTAATCGAACTTATGGTATCGAATATAAGAATTAATCGATTAACAATCGATTTTATTAATTTTTTTTTATTATTTTTTTTTTTGGTATTGGCATGTTAGCTGGCAAATTAGCATTAAAATTACCATTATTGTCTACATTTATAAGATATTCGTTATAATGAGTTATCATTGCCCCAAATAAATTTTATGTACCCTAAGAAAGGTTTACTTATTAAAAAAATTCAGCTCATTCACATCTATTGCTTTGTAATACTTAAAAATTACTCCAAATTACTATTTTCATTGGCGTTTCATTATGCCAAATAACTTTGGGGCAATAATAACTCATTATAACGAATATCTTGTAAATGTAGACAAAACTGGTAATTTTAATGCTGATTTGCCAGCTAACATGCCAATACCAAAAAAAAAAATAATAAAATCGATTATTAATCGAGTAATTCTTATATTCGATCACCATAAGTTCGATTAGCAAAAAATGATAATCGCCCAGCACTTTTTTCGTTTTTTGCCAACCAACCCGTGCATTGCGCTTGAAAATTTCTCATACATAACTGTCTAATGTATTTAAAAGTCTTCGCATTTTGCTGGCACACAAACTTCAAATTCGACAAAGAGAGATTTCTGAGAAAATGTTTCTGAGATAACGCGGGAAAATTACATCCAATTAATAATGAAAATTTTTTCGAGATGTCGAGGTTCCACAGTATGTGAAGGGGAGCTTCAAGCCATGCCCAATGGAGAGCAACTTATTAAATATGAAACAAAACAGTTGTATGATGACTGAAATGACTTGTGAGCAGCCCGAAAAGTTGAGGTGGTACTTAACATGCGAAATTCCAGTTTTCTGTTGGAATATCTTACGGAAATAATTCCAGCTTAAAAAGTTATTTGGAGAGCCCTCTAGAAATGCACAATTCAAATCCATTCTATCCATGGAGGTTACTTCCAAAACACAATTAAGAGTGCCAATGGTACTGTAATAACGTGTTTCAAAGGCAGTTCATGTAATTAACAAACGGAGATCTAATCTGATATATAATCTTAAAATTTAGAGAATGTTTAAATTCTCTAATTTTAGTTCTTTTTCTGTTACTGAACTCTCCTAAGATAGTTTATCAAAAGATGAAAAAAATATCATAAAACCATTTGTATAACTAAAACAAGTAAACAAGTAATCTATTAAATTATTAATTTCCCTAACATTGATTATGAAATCGATTTTTTTTGGACTTGCATCGTTTTTTTTTTTTAAACATCGATTTCAAAATCGATGTTGATTTTTTATGCCATCGCACGACATTATAGTAGAACTTGACTTAAATTGACCACCTTTTAATAAGATAAAATAAATGAAAGACTCTTTGACCACAACAAAAATACAAAAGGAAAAATACGACCTTGTCCTGTAAGCGCTTTTCGAGGGCGAAGCTCTCATCATTCAGCAGGTAAAACAGGGAGTAACCAGGAGAGAACCCGAAGATACTGAGCTAGGACAAGATCGTATTTTTTCTTTTGTATTTTTGTTGTGGTCAAAGAGTCTTTTATTTATTTTATCTTATTACTTTTATCCACATTTCTTTCCCTTTTCATTTTTTCTGGTGGTTGTACAATTTTTTGCCAACTCCCGAAAAGTTTTTACCACCTTTTAAGTTGACAAAAAAAAAAACAATCAATCTTGACCCCAAGGATAGTGGTTAAATATAGTTGTTTAGCTGTAACGAGATGTTATTAAGCTACAAGTGATGCCTCAAAATATTGAACAAAATTAAAAGGGTAATTTTTGTTTGAAATAAAGTTTTTGGTTTAATATTGTAATTTTTTGTCCATTTCTGTTGCATATTGTAATTTTCTGTCCCTGAAAAGTTGCATGAAGCGGGAAAAAAAATTATCGGGATAAAAAAAAACCTGTGATGGAAAGATGTGGTACACGTGACTTATTAAAGCAACCTAGGTCTCGATAGCTTATTACACGTTTTTCTTAAATATTTTGAATCTAATTCGGATGAGTGGGATTATCGTAGTTTTTTGGCACGGAGTTGTACACGCTTGCTTACGAGTACTGGCTTTGTCTACATTTATATTTGAATTGAAATTGAAATAAAATTGAAAAAAAATCCACATTTAATTATTTTTATAAATTTTGTAACTTTTGGGATGATATTTAACTAACACAAAGATTAAATAATTATAGCACCGTGTACCTACTATTAAATATAATGCATCCTATTGGTATCTACAGGGTGTTTCAAAATTATGTACAATAAATTCAGTGACATATTCTTCAGGTCAAAAGAAGACGAAAATGTTCTATAGCACTTTGTCTGGAAACGATTTATTTACGCGATACAGCCAACTAAACCCGTGGCTCCAAATTACAGGAATTGTTCAAAGTGCCCGCCACCAGCTCGCACGCACGCTTTGGCTCGTTGCATGAGCGACCGTCTGATGTCATGGAAGAGTTCGTCGCCAGCATTACGAACAGTTTGGCATGCATTTTCAATTCGTTGTCGCAGATCCATAATGTTAGGAACTTCTGTGCTGTAGACGATCGTTTTCACATGACCCCACAGAAAAAAGTCCAAGGGATTAAGGTCGGGTGATCTTGCAGGCCAGGCAACCGGTCCACCTCGACCTATCCACCGATTCGTGTATGCAGCATTAAATGCATGCAACATGGCTGAAATGTGCTGGAACGCCATCATGCATGAACCACATGTTAGATCTTATCAAAAGAGGAACATCTTCCAGTAATTCTGGCAATGCATTCTGCAGAAACAAAAGATACGTTCGCCCAGTCAATCGTGGCGGCAACACATAAGGGCCAATTAAGTTATTTCCGACAATTCCACACCAAACGTTCACGGAGAAACGCTCTCGATGCGCTCGAGCTCTGGTAACGTGCGGGTTAGCATCTGCCCAATGGTGCTGGTTGTGAGAATTTACGATTCCTGTCCGGGTGAAGGTTGCTTCGTCCGTGAAAAGTATCTGTCTGAGACAACTAGGGCCTGCAGCATGACGACGTTGTATCCATTGGCAAAATCGTTGTCGGTGTGGATAGTCGGTTGGGTTCAGTGCCTGAACCAGTTGCAGGTGGTATGGATGCAAAAGCTGACGGTGAAGAATGCGCCAAACAGATGAGTGCGGAATGTGTACCATGGAAGAAATACGACGGGTGCTTGTCTGTGGTTCATCATGCATGATGTCAATTATCACATCCTCTTCATCCGGAGAATGTGCTACAGGCCGCCTTTATCCTATTTGACGGCCAAAGGAACCACTCTCCCTCAAATGTCTATTGACAGATACAAATGTTCGATTATTTGGAAAGCGTTCTTGGTAGAGTCTTCTTACTTCCACAGCATTTCTGTCCGCAAGACCATACATTAGTGCATATCAGTGTATTCTGCACTGGAATACGTGTACATGACTTTTTTTTTTACGTAAATCGTAATGCGTATGTCAAAGCACGCAAACGTTCTGAAATTGATATTCCTAGTGGATGTACAGTAGTGAAACTACAGTAATGGAAACAACCGTACACAACTAATGGAACAACCCTAAAGTAGGTTTAAATGGAACAAACCACTCAACCTAGTGTTGGGTCGAAACGCTGGAACTGCTAAATTATCGTCCGCTAACTAGCGTGCTTCCCTACTGTATGATATTGGATTACTCGCAAACAAATCGTTTCCAGACAAAGTGCTATAGAATATTTTCGTCTTCTTTTGACCTGAAGAATATTTCACTAAATTTATTGTACATAATTTTGAAACACCCTGTATATTTTATCAATCACCCTTCATTAACATTTTTAACTAGCACATTAGCCATCAAATAAAAATTTCCTTTTCTAAGTTTGTTATGAACGAAATTTATTTATTTATTTATTTATTTATTTATTTATTTATTTATTAATGTTAGATACAATTCAATGACGCCCGAATGGGACCTGTATGGTTAGAAACCGACGAGTTAGGTCCCAACGGGCGTCGAACAAACAAAAGAATGCAATTGCATATGTTTATGCAATTGCAAAAAGAGTCATCAAAACATTACTTATAGCAAACATTTTCAATTTTCTCGTTTTTAAAGGCAACCTAGCGAAAAACAGTACCAAGAAAAGTCTCGAATTCTTTTTATTGAAGTCTTTATGAATTTTTTTTATTCTCGATAGTTTCGGAAAGTGCGTCGAATGACTTTCCATGGGTCTTGAAAGCTACACGCAGATTTATTTTTTTTTTAATTCCGACTACGACTATTTGGAATCTCCAAGATAGATGAAGATAGTGCCCCCCCCCCCCCGGGGGCTATAATCCTTTTTTAAGAACTCGAATTTCGAAAATTTTTGTATCAAATTTCAAAGCTGTAGGTGTTAAAGTGTGAAGTTAAATAATGTAAAAGCTTGTAATGGCGAGGGCTCATAAAAAACACTATGATTTACAAAAATTATTCGTCCTACGAGAGGATAATTATAAAAGAAAAAAAAGGGAACAAAAAATTCCGCGACCTGGACTCGAACCAGGGACCACGCCTTTCGCTGGCGCCGCTCTTATCGCTACCGCGGACAACGAACTGCCAGTTGAGCTAATTTGCGTGTGATTTCTGGGAATTCCGTATGGACCTACATATGGTACGAGCAACACCCTCTAAAGCACAGTAGTTTAGAGGGTGTTGGTACAACAGCTTGGCGGTTCATTGTCCGCGTTAAGAGCGGCGCCAGCGAAAGGCGTGGTCCCTGGTTCGAGTTCTGGGCGCGGAATTTTTTCTTCTCTTTTCTCCCCTAGTAATTATGATATGTTTGAAGAATTTAGTTTGAATCTTCAGGTTATTATTATCTTCTATGAGAGCCGTCCGTACATTTCACATTTATTGGCTTTTATTCTCGGATATTAACGCTTCAGCCATTTCTTCATTTTTAGAAAAAAAAAAAAAAAATCTCTAAAAATTCTTAACTAATTGTCATTAAAAAATAGGCACAGTCTAAGGTACCTTCTAACAGGATGTTAATTTCATTTGATTTTACTTTTTCCCATTTCAGAGGAGTTAGCTGCACGAAATTGATTACATACGGTACAGATGGGATTTTTTTTTCTTTCAAAATTTCAACATATCTTCTCGAATCATAAGTTTTTAAATCGATTTCAGGAAAGAAAATAAAAATAAAACGTTGGGAAAGGAAAACATTGGCTCACATTCTTACTGAGTGGCTGGCCAAAATGACAGCTCTTTTACAGTCTAACTTATTATCAATATAATAAAAGCTTGATTTTGAATTGAAATCTCTTCTCTTTCTGAGATCTTCAGTTTTGGAGCAAAAAGGGACAAAACAGCGCGTCAAGTAGATGAACAATAAAATGAGACTATAAAATCAGTTAATGGACGCACAAGTACCAAAATGTTTTTTACATAAAATGAATGATTGTTTGTCATTTGAAAGTTTTCATCATAAAGAAAACTCCTCTCATTAAAAAATTACAGAATATGCCACTCCAGGAATGGATGAAATAGGCGGGAACAAATGCTGAAACTGGTTATTTGGTTGGTATCTTTCAGGTTATTTTGGCAAGGCCTCTAGTCGTTTCATGCAACAGCAGCATTTTGCATGAACACTAAACCCCAATTAAAGAGTATTATTGGTTGCATTATTGTTGAGAATCAAATGGTATTTTCAGTTCTAATACAGTTCTTTAGAAGAGAAGAAAGCATTCCTGGGAAAGTGTACGCTAAGTGTCTGGAGAAGAGAAGTCGGGAAATAGTCAACTCCAAACTGTCGGGGGAGCAGTGTGGTTTCCGACCTGGCCGAAGCACGACGGATCACATCTTTGCTCTAAGGCAAATCTTTGAGAAATCCTGGGAGTATGCAAAAGAGGTCTACACTTGCTTTGTGGACCTCGAAAAAGCATATGACAGAGTTCCTCGGGAGAAGCTCTGGCAAGTGTTGCAAGAGTATGTATGGAGTGGATGGGCAATTACGGGTTGCTATCATGTCTCTGTATGAAAGCTCTGAGATGTGTGTCCGGATAAATGGCATTAAGTCAAGACCGTTCACCGTGGGTGTTGGACTCCGCCAAGGGTGCGTACTGTCGCCTCTCTTGTTCATTATCTTTATGGACTGGATAGACAGGGGCAGCCGAGGCGATGAGCGTGTTTGTGTGGGCGAATACCTGGTGGAGAGGTTGCACTTTGCTGACGACCTTGTCCTGCTTGGGTCTTCTCGCGCGAACCTTCAGCATGCACTAGACGGGTTTGCAGCCAAATGTGGAGAAGCTGGGATGAAGATCAGTGTGGCTAAAACCGAGGTTCTGGTCCTTTCAAGACAGCCTGCTCAGTGCGCTCTCCATGTCAAGGGAGCCTCATTGAGACAGGTGGAGAAATTCAAGTATCTCGGGATTGCATTTACGAGTGATGGACGGCAGGAGAAAGAATTGGATGCTCGGATCGGTGCAGCAAGCTGTGTCAGACGTGAACTGTGGCGATCCGTGGTAACGAAACGCGAGCTGGGTAACAAAGCCAAGCTCTCCGTCTTCAAATCTATCTTTGTCCCCATTCTCACCTATGGTCATGAGGCTTGGGTATTGACCGAAAGAGTGCGATCGCGGGTACAAGCGGCCGAAATGAGATTTCTGAGAGATGTGGCAGGTGTTACCCTACTAGATAGAGTGTATAGCAGCACAATAAGGGAATCTTTGGGTGTTGAGCCGCTACTTCTCCGCATCGAGAGATCTCAGTTGCGCTGGTATGGCCACGTGATACGGATGCCGCAAACTAGCTTCCTAGGCAGTTGTTACTTTCCAAGCCGGTGGGTAAGAGACTAAGGGGTCGGCCTGGAACCAGGTGGCTAGACTACATGGAGAATCTGGGTTCGAGTCGCTTGGACATTACCAGGGAGGACATGCGCCTGATGGCGGAAGATCGCGATCGCTGGAGATCCTCCATAGGGCTGCTGCCCCCGCGACCCTAACGGATAAGCGGGTTTGAAATGTAAGTAAGTATACAGTTCTTTTCTTTTCCATTAACAGAGGATGTTTGAACTTTTTTATTTTATTCCAGTTACGCTTTTTGAATCCTTAATCTCCAGGCTAACCGTCTTAGTGGCAATTCATTTCTCAGATCGCCACCCAATTTTAGGAATGTTCTTTATATTGCTGAAGCTGATCTTTTGAAAGATATTGGTTTGTTACTATATATTCCTATTTTTATACAACTCATCATCTGTTATCCCAACTCTATGCCGAGTCTGAAACTGTAGATTATTTTGTACTTTTCGTAAAAGTTTTATTTTTGGTCCTAAAAAGTGATTGCCCAGAGGCAAGCTTAGAAATGCTATACGAGCAGCATATACAGGGTGGTCCATAAGTCTGCCCCCCCCCCTTTTATTTTTTGAACCGAAGCAGATATGTCAATTTTGATGAATCCAATGAATAGGAAGTTGTGGGTGGCCTATCCCATGGTGCACTTTTCATCATCCCAAATATGGAAATTAGGACACATTCAAAATTTATCTCAAAAACCGTAAGGGATAGAGAAAAAAAAACAATTGCAAACTTGTTTAGCATAAAAAAACAAACAAAACAAAAAAAAAAATCATCCAAATCAGACCAACCAATCACCCACAATCACGTGTAGCTTATAAACAGTCACACTGCACAAGGAAAACTGAATGTTGATATTTCCGCCATGTAAAGCATGCAAATCAAAAAATTAACATAAATTACCATACTCACATTCACTTTCATGCGGAAAAGCAAATAAAAGGCATGTTTCAGCACACAGAAGACAACAATTCCAGGATGGCAAGCTACACTGTTCCGGAAATGTTCAACATGATCTTCTGAAATTTTGAACCTGCTCTATCGCCAAAAATCAGCCCCCTACGACCCCCCCCCCTTCCCCACTTTCTGGGGTTTTCATTTAAAATTATCTGCTTTTGCTTTGTAATTCCCCTCAACAGATGGCGCGGGCGGGCGAAGCCGCGGGCAAGGTTAATAAAAGGAGGTTATGACACCAACTATTACAATGCTATCGCCATTTTGTTTCACACTTCTTGATTTTTTTATTAATTTATACAAAACCTTTTTTACATTAATGTTAACAGATTTAAAATTTCAAGTTTATTTACACTTTAGCATGTTTATATATATAGGGTGTTTCTAAATTATCTCTCGTATTATACATGTTTATTACTCAAAAACTATTACAGATAATGAAATAGTTTCTTAGCCTTGCGTGAGTTGATAATGAAACACGCGGTCGGCGTTTGTTGCCATTGTTGGCGGTGTGAAACAAAATGGAGAAAAACGCTATGCATCTTGGGATCGTGACATAACCTCCTTTTATAAACCTTGGCCGCGGGTAACAACTTGTATACATGTATATACAGAGTGGTGCAAATAAAAGTAGCCTCGCATGAATTGCAGAGAAACCAACCTAACGCCGTAAGCAATGATTGGGCAGGTATATACCAGAAGCGCATCATTTGAACAATTCTTAGCTGAAAAAATGGTGCTTTCGGTGCAGCAGAGAATCTTCATTGTTGGGAATTATGCAAAAACCAACTGGAAGCAGTGTAGTGACTTGTTTACTCAAAACTTTGAAGATGAGAAAATTCCAACAAAACGTGCGATGCAACTTTTAATAAAAAAGTGGCGGGACACAGGTTCTGTTTTAAACAAGCGTTGGACCACTCCAAAACGAGTAAGAAATCCACAAAATGTCCAAACGATAATGCTATAGAGCCCAAGCAAATCAACGCGCCGTTGGTCTCAGCAGACCGGAATTTCAAGAAGATCGTGTGGACGCATTCTGCACGACAATTTGAAGATGCGACCATACAAAGTATCCATAGTCTATGAACTGAAACCAGCGGATTGCCCTCAACGTCTTCAGTTTTGTAACTGGCTCTTTCAAGAAATCACAATGAATGGACTGGACATGCAGCTATTTTTCAATTCGCAGAACACCCGGCACTGGTAGACCACTAATCCTCTCGAATATCATCAAACTCCTTTTCACGACCAGAAAGTTAGCGTATGGCGTCCAGTCTCTGCTCAACGCATTCTTGGTCCAATCTTCTTCCATGAAACCGTGAACGTAGCACGTTACATCGCAAACATCTTTAACCCATTCATCAATCAATTAACTGAGGTGGAACTAATGTGCGGCTACTTTCAACAAGATGGAGCAACAGCCCATACTGCACGTCGTATACTGGACCGCGTTCATGAAGTATTTGAACCTGAGATAGTTGTTAGCAGAGGTCAGGACGGAGTTGGTCCAAACTGGCCTCCCAGATCACCAGACCTCTCGGTTTGTGATTTCTTTTTGTGGGGTGCTCTAAAATCCAGAGTTTATCGGAACAATCCTCGCACACTTGAAGAACTGAAGCAAAACATAAAAAAAACTCATAACGGTGTGTCCCTCGCTATTAACCTGCTGTGCTAATAATGGGACAGCCCAATCATTGCTTACGGTGTTAAGTTGGTTTCTCTGCAGTTCATGTGAGGCTACTTTTATTTGCACCACCCTGTATAAGGGGTGTTCAAAAGGAAACAAGCCGGAGGCCTAGGAACAGAAACCAGTACCTGTATGTCAGAAGTATTGGCCCTGGCTGTTGAGGCACTTGTCCCACTGTGACACAAGGCAGTGAATGGCTGTCTCGTAAAATTTCCAGGGCTGCTTTGTGAACCAGTTCTGCACGCACTGCTTGACGTTGTCGTCCGAGGTGAATAGTTTGCCCCTCAGAGCCTTTTTTAGGGGACCAAAAATGGCGTAATCGCAGAGAGAGAGGTCTGGACTGTATGGAGGATGACCGAGAACCTCCCACTTGTGCCACGCCTTGACCCTTGCAAGGGACATGCAGTGTTCACCGTACATTGTGACATTCTTCATTGAATGTCCGTCCCCCCTACTCCTTTCGCTTTCAGAAAACAAACACCTTCTCCTTGCTCTTCTTTTGACGCCTCCATTTCATTTATTCACTGCTTATACAACGCGAATAACCGTTGGAGGATCGAAGCTTGCTTCTGCTTCCTTTGTATAGTCACGTGACTTCCACCGTCACCCTCTAGCAGCAGGCTGTGAACTTCCGCGCTCTTGTCGGAACCACTCTTTGTTACACAAGCAACGATATCACCATGCTGTCACCAGTTTGCACATTCCACACTACGGGTCGTTTCTTTTTGAACACTCCTGATATGTTTTGTGAAGTTAAATGATCTGATGCCCAAATAACTTGAATCCTGCAGCCTAACAATTGCCGGAAAGTCTGATTGAATCTTGAACAAGTGTTTTTCCATGCTAACAAGGTCACACAAAATGAAAACTAATAAGACATTAATCCCACCCGGGAGAGTATAGGAAAATAGTGGAAGCACGTAGTTCATCTATCCTTTAAACCCTTTATCCACATCATTTATAGCTGCCGCTACACAAGTTGAACGACAGGATAACGTCATTTCTAACGCCAGCCAATAGACGTTAACGGGAAGTAAAGTGCTTAGCTATTCCATGAAACATCAGCTTTCGTTTTCGTATTTATATTTAGTTTCTATTTTCGTTTTTTCTTTTAAATAGATAAATGAAATTAATAAATTAAAAAATGACACGGAATAGTCGACTCGAATGCAATTTGCTTTATATTACGACTTTTAATAGGCTTTCCACGCTTCAACGATATCTCCACCATTACTGTAGTAGAACAAGTGCATCATGGGTAAAATCCACACAAAGCATATTAATGAGATGACTTACTGCGCATGTCAAAAAGATCATTCAACTTACGTGGTGGCTGTTATAATAACCCCTATTTTTTATTAAAGCAAAAACAATTTTCTGGAGCGAAGTATTTAGAAAATGAAAAGAAATTCTATCTTCTTTCGTTTATCATCATTTCCGATCGAATGACATATCACATGCCACTTGAAAACAAAGACTACGCAACCACTACCCCATAACCCCAACCCCACTAGGGCAATTTGGCCTAAACTCCATAATGCAGATCTTGCTTAAAGGAATCTGCATACCAAATTTCATTCCTTTCTACAGGGTGTTTTTGAATTGAGTACAGATTTTTTGGGAGATGATAGAAGAGGTCCTTAGAAGTATTTTTTGTCATATGAACATGGGGTCCCCGCAACTCCGTTTACTTACAATTCTGCGGGGGCCTAGATTATTTTATTTTTAACAATTAACACAAGCAATCTAGTGTATGACTTTTACAGTGATTGTTCGAAATGACCGCCATTTGCTTCATAGCACAATTCGCAACGCCTTATGATGGATTGACGTACGTGTGGAAACAGTTGATTTGCACGATCGCTGATGTCACCTGCTGCCGCGACAACACGAGCTGCCAATTCTTCTTCGGTATCTACGGGTTCAGACTACACCATTGATTTTATAGTATCTAGGCCTACCAACGCACATTGCGTCCCGGTGTCTTTGATTGTTCAATGCAGTATTGTAAGTAAACGGAGCTGCGGGACCCCATGTTCATATGACAAAAAATGCTTCTAAGGACCTCTTCTATCATCTCCCAAAAAATCTGTACTAAATTCAAAAACACCCTGTATATCTACATACCATACAGACAGATCGGCCTTGGTGGCTCAGTGGTTGTGTGATCGCCTCTGATGCCAGAGTACGCGGGTTCAATCCCAGCCGATGACGACTAGGATTTTTCAGGGGGAAATCCTGATAATGAAGTAAAGCTTTTGGTCCCGTATAGTAGTTTGCTAGCTGCACGTTAAAGAACTCATGCAAGGCAAAATTTGCAGACCCTATAACACAGTCCTGATACGACCATACAGACAGATGGACCATCTAACTCTCACCCATCCCGGTGAGCCCATCATAACCAAACTAAACGGTGAAATAACACATGCCTTTAGTAAGCTACATTCTCTATTTCAACAGTCAACATCAAAAAATGTAGAAAATACGAGGACATGGGATACAGACGGACATGGTAAAGCCAAAAAGTAGCTCAATTCTTCTTAATAATTACAGAGGGTTGATTCAGATAAAATGAGACGACTTTAAACGCCGCGTATGACCTAGACGGAATGTGATTTGCATGACTTGTCCACTATTCATGGCGATTAGCTTTGTATACACTTGTTGCTGTTATTTGGGACATTTCGTGCTGAAACATGGCTTCCAAAATCACAGCTTTTTGGGAAGGGTATATGTTTGGCCTTTCCGACGCTAACTTCAGTCTTTCGTGCATTGTGGAATTATGCAAACGAAATGGGATTGTGGCATCCAAAGCTCCTGTGGGTCGAATAATCAAAAAGATCAATAATCAGAGAAGCAGAGAAGCAGACCAGAAACAAGCCCCAGCCAACACGCCCAGCTCAGGTGGTGCGAGAAATCCAGTCTGAAGTGCTGAAAGAAAATCCCCCCACACTGAGAAGTCTAGCCCAAAGGAAAGGTATTTCACAGGCAACAGTCTCCAGAATAATTTATGACAATCTTGGGCTGGAGCGACGTCATAAAGCGCGCGGTCACACAACTGAGTGACTGAACACTGCCAAGTCATCTGTGGCTTACTACAGGAAGATGGAACAGGAGACGGGCATACGAGTTATTCCCTTCTCACATGTGCCTGTAAAATCTCCTGACGCATCACCAATGGATTTCTGTGGTTTTGGTCTCCTGAAACAACAGCTCGGAAGTCGCCGACCAAGAACCGTTGATAGGCTATGCAAAGTGTATCAGTAGGTGTGGAACGAACTTCCCGTGGAATCCCTCAAACTCAGCCTACTTCAGTGGAAATTACGGTGCCGAGCGATAGTCCAACAACGTGGCTCTCACATCGAACACAACCAATGGTGGCGCCATGGTATTACACAGTTGTAACAGAACTGCAAAGTCGTCTCATTTTGTCTGAATCAACCCTCTGTGTGTGATCACCTTATTGAAAACAAGAGTCACATGCTGGGTTGTGGATGGTAATTTCTCTCATGACTTTGGTTCATTAAATATTAACTCAATTATTTTCGTTAGAAACCCATAAAGTACTACAAATTTTAAAAATTATTAAAACAGACTCATTTATTCAGTTCATTTATTTACACAGATTTTTAATGATGGATTCATGACTAATTCCTGATGAGTTTAATTAAAGAATTTTTATTTCTAGTATTGCATATTTTTTTCCCTCACAAGAAAAATTTAATAAAAAAACTTTAATATTTTTTTTCTTCATAAAGTAAGGTGTTGTTACTAATGAAACAATCGGAAAAAATTTAGTAAGAAAACATAATTAAAGCTAAAGACTCCACAAGATATTGTTTTGTTTTTTTCCTAAAATGTCCTTGAAAAAATAAAGGAAACTATTAATCAGTTCTTGATAATTTGCTGCCTCGTATAATTTTAGCAATAAAGTGTGTGCTACATTCTATTTCTTTCTCTTTGTAAACGGCTGCTGTAAGTTCTGGAGACTAAATTCCATGCATCCATGTAACGATCCATGCACATGGCGATACATTTCTGAAAAGTAAATTAAACTTCATTACACATTTATAAGAAAACATTTAACACTTTTACTGCTGAGACAATTCCTAGCTCGGTTTTTGGACTAATCTGCAAACGTGCAGAGTGATCTAGAGCTCACTACCCATGTTTTATCACGTTATAGCTTTTAAACAAATTAATTTGTTTCAGGAAGATTCCCGATTTGCGAGTCTGGGGGTCTAGGCTGAGCTCATCGACAAGCAGTCGACTGTCGACAAGTGTCGATGGTCACGTGGTTAATGACGCATTTGTCGATTCGAGCTAGCATGAACACGACTTGTCTACAGAGTCTACAGTGTACACTTGTCTACAGAGTATAGTGTACAGACTCTACACCGTCGATTTTCGAGTGTAGACTTTGACCATCGACAACTGCCTACAATTCTGCCATTCTTGTCTACAATTCAAGAGCAGTCGACTATGCACTTGGCGATCGTTATTTCAGAATTTCGCAACAGATTTCTTATTAAAATCTTTTTTCCTTCGTTTCCGGCCTGCAGGCTAAATACACACAGCTCAAGAATACACATTTTCTAAATATATTAACAAAAACTTCTTTAAAAATATTTACATACATGAAGTACTCTCTTGTGCTACGAAACTTGAACTGTGAAAATAATAATATAGTGCGTCTACAGTTATGTGTTTATGTATGTATTTATGTGTATAAAATTATGTGTAAATGTGTGTAAACTTGTGTATATCAATGTATATCATCTAGCCATACGTGTGTAAATTTGTGTATAAATGTGTAATATGCCACTTATCAATGGTTAGATTTTGTCGAGATCGACAGCTTGTCGATGAGTTCAACCTAGACCCCCTGGGCCACGCTCTGCCAGTTGAGCAGATTTGGTGAAGGAGATTGTACATATTAATAATTATATCATTCAATTCAATTATTAACTGAGAAAAGAGAACTCTTTAACCACAACAAGAACAAGAAAGTAATCCTCCCAAGGAAGATATAGGAAAGTAGCGGAAGCTCCGAGGTCATCTATTTTTACCCTTTTATCTGCACTTTTTAACCCCCCCCCCATTTTTTTAATCGAAAAATTGATTTTCTCGAACGTAGTATTTAGAAAATGAAAAAGAGCTCTATCTTCTTTCGTTTCTCATCATTTCCGATCGAATGATATATCACATGCCATATGTTGCTATAGTTCTAAAGACCAAGTAACTACTACCCCCACAATTCCGACCCTATTGGGACAATTTGGCCCAAAATTTACAGTAATGTTGATCTTGCTTAGAGGAATCTGCATACCGAACTTCACTCCTTTATATGCATAAATACGCGTAGACCTTTTGGTCCCCTCTGCTTTCCACCCCCGAAACTCCGACCCCTGTGTGTCAATCAAAACCAAATTAAATACAGTAAAATCTCGTTACAAAGTACCTCACTTTAACGTACATTTCAGAATAACGTACAAATTTCAAATCCCCGTCCCAATCGTAGGTATCTTAATGCTAACAAGTTTCAGAATAACGTACCTCACTTTAACGTACATTTCAGAATAACGTACTAATTTTACATTCCCTTGGTTAAATTATCCCTTCAGTACAACGTACATCTTTCACATGTCTTGCTCTGATTGGTCAAATGCAGCCCATGCGAAAGTTGCAACTGGGCCAATGTGCTACTTAAGCCGAGTTCACATTTCATTGGTTGGTCAGTGTAGCATATATTAATCCGGAAATCATTAAAAAATTAATGTAATACTACATATTGTATATGCTATAGTGTATTTGTATTGAATAAAATAAAATGCATTCATGTATTCTTATGTTTTTCTATGAATACATGTATATGCATTGTCCCCCCCCCCCCCCCCCCCTGTTTAAGAATAACGTACAAATTTCCAGGTTCTTTGAAGTACGTTGTAACGGAGTTTTACTGTAGTGAAGGTGCACATGCCCGTCGTAAGCTACTTTCCGAATTTCAACCTTCTATCTCAAAAACTGCCAAATGATGAAAGCTTTGCTTTTGAAATGCGCATCCAGGTTGTATTTTTCTATTATTCTTGTTGTGATTAAAGAGTTCTTTTTTCTTAGTTATTGCTATAATCCACATACTTTTCATTGTTTGGTATTTTTTCAATTTTGTCAAAATATTTTATTACAAATAATTTTTTATTGCTATTGCCTATTGTTTCATCTTGCATTCCTACCAAATCACCTATCAATTCAATTATTATTAATTTTATTATTGTTGTTGCCATTTCATTATGAACAAAGGACTGTTCACATTAGCTCATTGCGTTGTATGTGCGCATTTTTCATTGTGGGCTTTTTTCCATGTAGGCATTTTTCAGCGTGCGCAATTTTCAGCGTACGCTATTTTCCTGTGCGCTTTTTTCATGGAATCATGTACACCAGTCATAAATGAATTTCATTTTCTTATCTACAGTACTATACAAGATAAACAATAAAAGGCATTAGTTTCAGAGTACCCCTCGTACTTGTAAGATTTGTAAATGTTAAAAACATCGTTACTGAATTCACGAAGTCGGTCATTCGGTTGCCAATTTTTTTTCGAATTTTTTTGATTTTGACTTCAGATTCAGATTTAGTACAGAAATCTAAGTAAAACTTATAATAAGCACACATGTCCCATCTATTTGGAAACATGCCCAAAATGGTGGTTAAAATTCATCAATTTGGTCCTTCAACAGCTATTTTGGTCATATTCTCGAATAAATAAGGTGTGTGCCTATTATAACCATTACTTACTTTTTCATGCTCTATCCGAATCTGAAGCCAGAATCAAAAAAACTGGAAAAATTGTTCTGGCAATGCAGTACCATGCATTCTTAACTGGTTTTAAGTATACTTGATGCTTGTTGGGACTTCGTCCTGGATTCATATATTCTTGAGTATTTTGTTCAAAGTCTTGTTGAGTATCTTAAATACGGGATAGGAAAGCCGCATTTACGTTGCCAAATAATTGGTCTTTGCAGCGAAGCCTAGCCTTTCGTTCAAAGTTACAATACAAAGGTAACTGGTCGGTAAGGAACCTAGGGCTGCTTTTGGTGCATTAACAACGTTTGCTGCTGCCTCTTTGAAATCATCCCTAGTGAAGATGAGTCCACGTGGATGGCTTCTATCGATAGGGAATAATAACCTGGAAGGAATCTCTCATTTTGGTCATCTGGAGACCAAGCTACTCAACAAGAGCACTCATTCACCTGTTCTGTGCTGTCCAGCGTGTTGCCGGGTTTAGAAACACACTTCTTGAAACATTTTTCTGACATTTTCTGAAATAATACAATAAAATAAACCATATGAAACTCGACTTTATTAAGCTTCTAAAACGGATAATTATAATCTAAAAGTCTATTATTGCAGAATCGGGCCATCTAAACAAAAGCCTAAGGGCCAATTCCGAAGCAAAACGTTCTCACTCACCGTTAACAATTCCTGTGCATTCGCCACGGCTATCTGTTGTTTGACTTGGTCCATGAGTTCTTCTTTTTGAGAACCCGTCAGTTTACTCCCGGATAAGGAATCCATGTCTGTGGTGGTGAGTGATCACTGATTTTGCAATCTTTGGAATGGAAGAATATTATCAATTCCTAATGGGCTTACATCCAAAGCACACGTGCGGACGACCGGAACCAGAACGTTGGGATAAGCGAAAGCGGAAGTCAGAGCACTACGAAAAGAAATGGTTAGAGAAATTAAAATCATTTTCAGTCATAAAGCGGCTTAAATTTATTTTTAAAATTTATTTTATGATTTATAAAATAGTAATACCTATCGAGAACAATTTTTATAGTGAATTTTTTCATTATAGAGTTTCTGATTTATATTAGAGTTTTATAAGATAACCGACTCCATAGGCGAGCCCAGCACGCTCTCTGGTGGTGGCGCCATCTGGTTATTTCCGTGAAAAACTCACTTTCTAATCCTTCTTTTATTTAGATCAGGGCCGGATTTAATGAGGCCCTAAGCTAAATGAAGCCTTGTGGCCCCTACCATTTTAAACTACACCAGCTGATCTCAGAAAAGCTTTAAAATATATAAATAACACCAGCACCAAGGTGGTTTAATTTTTTTTAAAAAAATATGTTTTTTTATTATTAAAAATACAAAATTACAGAAATTTTATTATACAAAAAATTGAATTTCTGAAAATTTGGGAAAACACAAGAATTTTTTGAGGCCCCTACAGATAGTGAGGCCCTAAGCTGTAGTTTATTTAGCTTATACGCAAATCCGCCCCTGATTGAGATAATTTATTATTATTATTATTATTATTATTATTATTTTTTTTACAAAAATGGATAAAATCAATTTGATGCTATAAAAAATTAGTTAGCTTCTGTAAAAAATTATTAAAAATCACGCGGCTTAATTAAATTAGTTAAAAAAAAAAATTATTAAGTGAAGTTGACGATCTTAGACAAAAATAAAAATTTCCTTATCAAAAGTTTATAAAATGATTTAAAGCTAAAAAAATAAAATAAAAAATAGTAGTAACATTTATCATAAAATTATTATAAAACTTTTTTTATGTTACAATTTTAATGTGGCAAAAAAACAATTATTTCAGATGAAGCATAACGATGCTTTTACTGAGCCTTTTCTATTAACGTAATATTGCAAAATATATATAAAATTAAAAGTACCAAATAGAAGAAATGGTGTGAATAATTATTTGTAAAGTTTTGCATAGTTTGATCAGTGAATTTTACCAGAAGTTTGTGACACCACTATTCAGAAAAGTTCATAGTCGGCTCGGTGGCTAATCCAGCGAGTCGCGGGTTCGAATCCCGCTGAGGGCATGGATGTTTGTGTTGTCCTTTTTTTAACATTTCCTCTCGTGAGGTTGGCGTCAGGAAGGGCATCCGGCCGTAAAAAACCATTGCCAAATCAAAAAATTAACACAGCAACCCTTTGAGGAAATGGGAAAAGCTGAAGATCAACAACAACAACAACATGAAGCTTTTCATATGTATTCATCATGCTCTAAGGTTAAGAAATCATTTAATCAATGAAACTAACCAGAGAAAGAAAAAAAAAATCAGCAAAGACTCGCAAAGGTCAAGCATACGTAACTTTTTTTCAATAGCGCATGCAAATAACTATTCAGAGCATTCAGATGTTATTTCTTCTTTTTGGATGCTTCTAATTTTATATATTTTTCCAAGTTACATATTTTTTAAAAATCTTTATTTCTGATAGTTAAATCTGACTCTATGAAGATCTTAAGGGTAATTGCTGCTAAAAACCAAGAACAGATGATGGTACGTCAACTTCATCTGTTCTTGTCACAACTTAAAACAACTTCGTCAACAAAAACTTGTAATTGTCACGATACTACAAAATAAGAATCGAGTTGTCATGTAAATTTTTACTGGATATGTACAGGGGCATAACTAGAATCGAGTTGTCAAGAAACCCCCTCCTCCTTTTATTTCCCTGATCTGTTTAAGTTCATTTGTTTTTCTTTGTCTCTACTAAAAAATTATTCTACATTTTTTTCCCCCCCCCCCCCCAACTTGTAAAATCCTGAAGATTAACGAACAAGTCTCCAAAAGCCGGGACATTTGCCAACAGGCCTCCAAAATAAGGAAGATTCAATAAGAGGCCTCCAAATTCCGCAAGCTTCGCCAATAGCTCTTCAAAACCCGGAAGATTAACCAACAGGTCTCCAAAATCCAGAAGATATTTATTAGGCCTGCAAATTCCAAAGGATTAATCAATAGACCTCCAGAACACTAATAATAGGACTTCAAAATCCGGAAGACCCCTTAGTAGAAATTCAAAATCCGGAAAATTATTTAAAAGGCCTCTAAACACGAAAGATGCTTTATTAGACTTCCAAAATCCGGAAGATATTTAATAGAACTCTACGATCCGGAAAATTAACCAGCAGGCCTCCAAAATTCGGAAGATTCGTTACTAGGCCTCCAAAACCGAAAAGATTAACCAATAGGCCTCCAAAATACCATTAAAAGAATTCTAAAATCAGAAGACCTCCTATATACAGAAGACTCAACAACAGCCTCAAAAGTCCAAAAGTTTAACCAATACACTTCTAAAATACAATTTAGGGG
>JAHWFO010117782.1:1423404-1453400 GCA_023313115.1 Rhysida immarginata | reverse complement strand
ATACAATTTAGAGGCGTAACTGGGGGGGGGGGGGGTTTGGGGGGGTTAAAAGGCCACCCCCTTTCCCTGTTTTGTTTAATTTTTTTTTTTTTTTTTTTTTTAAAAAAAAAATTATTTTTTTTTTTCTCCCCCCCCCCCCACCGAACCCCCGCATGTAAAATCCTGGTTACGCCCCTGATGTACTTAATTGTTTTTTACTCTGTACATTATATTTAATAATAATAATATATATATATCAATAAGGATCTGTTAAAACCGAAATATTTTTTGCCACTTTAAAAGATGTAAAAAATAAAATAAAATTTTAAAATAATTTTATCATAAATGTTACTACTGATTTTTAAAATTATTTTCAACTTTTAATCATTTTAATAAATTTTTGATAAAGAAATTTTTATTTTTGTCTAAGATCTTCAAACTTCACTAATTTTTTTTTTTTTTTTTTTTAAATAACTAATTTAATTCAGCCGCATGATTTTTAATATTTTTCCCAGACGCTAACTGGCATCTTATTGATTTTATCCGATTTTTGTAAAAAAAAAAAAAAAATAAATAAATAAAATAAAATAAATAAATTATTTCATCAAAACGAACTTTAAAAGAAGTATTGGGTCGATTGAGTTTTTCACGGAAGTAGCTAGAGGGCGCCACTGTTTTACAACTTACATGCATGCGAGTCGATTATCCTGTTATTTTACATGATCCATGCCCGACCAACATAACTTCCTGTTGCAGTGTCTTTTACTTCCGGTTGGAAGTATCGCTCCACGCGCAACACTGCGGATAAATTTTGATTTTTTTTTTTCTTTCTGAAGGGGGGGATTCGCCTTCGTTTGTTTCTGTTTCCGAAAGAGTTTCTCCCATTCAAGTGTGCTCGAGTCGGTAAATAAAGATGTTTGAAGATTTCTCTGACGAGCGATTTTCTCATGGCAGTCCGGCGAAAAACAGATCGAGAAGTTGAATGAAATCAAAATGATGACTCTCGGTGAGTTTGCTAGGATTTTAATTCAAAACAATTGATAAGGAAAAAAAAAAAAAAAAAAAAAATGTACGCGTGTTTTTCATACACTGAAATTATCATCGTGTCACCACGTAATTTGGATCGGAATAACAAAGCGACACGAAAGCTAACTAACGATTCTAAAATGAGGCAAATTGAACCGTTGCGGTAAATAATGACGGCGAGGCAAAACGCCCACGATCGTCATTTATTATTAAGCATTGATAACATGTCTGGGATTTATGTAGTAGTAATATTATTTCTCATTTGAATGTTGCTCACTCAGATTAGGGTCACCTTAAAATATTAAAACCATTCAATTCAATAACGAAAGTGATGATGATATTAAGTTGCATTCCTTTCACAAGTCATTTTAAAAATTTGGATTTTACATTTTAATTGGCGTTTGAGCGATTAAAATTTAAAGTAGAAGTCATTTGATGATGATGATGATGATGATGAGGATGTGTAGATTCCTCATAAAATTATGCGCATTATTTATTATTATTATTAATCTCTCCTCTTTTTAAATGAATATTTTCAGAAATCAGCCGATCCTTCGTGAAATTTCCTACGATGAAGAGAAGGGAAGTGCGAATCGATTTAGGAGTTTAGATATTATGCAGAAATCAAAACGAAACTGATATTCCGATCGTCGTTTAATAAATCCATTGTTTGAAGATGGCCAGCGTCGTTTTAGAAGAGTACGAGCTGATGGGCGATTCCAAGTATAGAAATTATGTTTCTGCCATTGATAAAGTGTTGAAAAATTTCGAATACACGAGCGAATGGGCAGACTTGATATCTGCGTTAGGAAAGCTCAATAAGGTAAGCCACTCGTAGTGGTAAGTTTTAATAAGCGTTATTTCTATTGTGACTATTGTTTCAAACAAGACTGGTGTCATAACACTTGACCTCTGTTGACCCTTTTTCCACTGGCATGTGTGTTACGTAACCCCATGATGATGATGACCATGGAGCAAGCGTGAAAGACTTAAATTATCACTTACAAGAGATAACCCCATTAATCATTTCAGAGACATGGAAAGGACTTGCATCTAGTTTCAAACACAATCACCTGATGAACTTGAAATAAAATATATTCCCGATTCAACAGTATAATCCAGTAACCGTATATGCTCTATGTATTGCCACACCCCCATTTTTGAATTTGATGTATTGCCGCAGACCAAATTTATGCTCTCGTCATACAAAATATTCAAAAATAATCATCTAAAAACATGTGATTAGAATACAGTATAACCCCGTTAATACGTGACCGTTTAATACATGATCCCGCTTAATACGTGATTTTCCTTCGGTCCCTTCCCCTTGAAAGCAATTTCTATGTAAATTCGACCTGATAATACATGTTTTTTTTCGCTGATCCCGGATAATATGTGATTTTTGGCCCAAAAAATTAAGAAATTCATTCTAGGAATCTTAACCAGGGTCGCGCTGGTGATCGCCACTTTCGCCAATGGCCCCAAAAAAATCGAACTGGCAATTTTTATTTAAAAGTGGTGAAAGTCGGTGGCGAAAAAAAAATAAAATAAACGGTAATATCAAAATCTTCCTTAATTGCCATTCTCAGCTGGAGCTAATCTTGAATTACTCCTAGGGAGCTTAAAATATTTTGGATCATTTTGATGTGACCATGATGTATCGAATTATCTTTTGGAAGTCGCTTACAGATAATTGTATAAGCCATAAACCTGAGTTCATACACAACTTTTCCCTCAAATATTGCATTTGGCATATGTCGTTATCAGACGTTTCACGATTGACTTGAACGTTCGATACATAGGCGCTTATTCCACCAGTGTTACCAACTTATTGGATATTCCACTGGATTTAGTGAATTTTAACAAAATTATACAAATTATCCACTGAATAACTTTTGATGTAATTGTTACTTTCCTTATTCCTTATTTAGTGGATTTAATTTGATTAGTACAATTGAATTCAGCAGATTTTTGCTTGGTGGGAAAGTGGGAAAGATTTTTTGTGTTGGCAAAATCGGTGGCTAAAAAAATACGAAAGTGGCTAAGAAAATATGAAAGAGGCTAAACAGTGGCTATAAAAAAAATAATTCCAGATCCATCCCTGCTTAACCCTTAGCCTCCCACGTGGAATATCGGTCACTCAGCCACCCACGTGAGGTCTCTGTGACCCCCGACACATTTTCGAGATTTTCAAGCTAAATATGTAGCATACAGGTATAAATAAGAAATAGGCATGTTTTTGCATTTAATAAAAGATTAAAAAAAGAACCAAAACAAAAAATTGTTCTTCATAATGTAACAAAAATGAAACATCAATGCAAAAAAAAAGAAAATTATACATTATCGTACTTTTAAGATATGGTGAAAATAAAACTTAATAGAAATTTAAAAAGTAAGGTGATTAACAAATTTAAGGCATTAGTAATTGTAATTGAGTAGGTTTTGACAAAATCTTTGGTTATTTTCATGAAAGTTGCAAGTGGTTAACTTTTACAGTTTTTCAAGGCAATGCATGCAAAGCTTTTCATTCGTTGTTCCAAATGTGGACGGATAATTGTTCAGCTAATTACTTAATGGCATCTCTACGACATATATTCGCAATTATATATGCAATATATTTCGTTAAAATTCATTTTCAATAAAAAAGAAGTGATCTTCACAAGAATAAAAAGTAACATAACCTACCACATGCGGTCTCTGTGACCGCTGCCAATTTTGTGAACGTTATATATTCCAACCAAAGTGACTAAAGATCAAGACAAGCACATGCACAAGAAAGGAAGGTACAGAGTGCTACATCACACTCACGAAAGTAAAACATAAAAAAAAAAAACACTTTTTCTCTTCATAGGTGTCTGTGTGACCGCACGTGGGAGGTTAAGGGTTAAATTATTTGCCGTGTTTGCAAATTTTTTTTAGTCATGCGATGTTCGATGATGTTCCGCGAATTCTGATTGGTTCTACTGGACATAAACAACGAATCATGCATTCTTACATAGCCACGAATTCTGATTGGTTCCATCGGACATCAACAATGACTCGCGTGTTCTTCCATAGCTGCGAATTTTGATTTGTTCTCAGAGTGTGTATATAAACAGGTTCCTTGATACAGGATATACAGCGATTCTTAAAAACGAAAATAAAATTAGGCAGCAAGAGGAATCCGATGAAACTTTAAAACCCTTTTCCTGTAGGTTTATTAAGATTTGACCTTTTATTAACTGTTTGTGTACGTCTGTAAGCATGCCACCAAGATAATGGTATTCCAGTCAACGGCGACGTCTTAAAACATAAAGCTGACCAGTTTGCGAGGCAGTTTTTCAATACCGGATAATACGTAATCTGGATAATATGTAGTTTTTGTTTGGTCCCTTGAAACACGTATGAACTGGCTTATACTGCAAGTGGTTAATCTTCACTATCTCCACATCGCGTGATGACTGATCATAAGACCAAGGTAAATGAAATTTTTAAGAATCTACACATCACATCTTAGCCATCTACTGTGACAAGTAGAAAAGGGGGTGTTTCATTAGTTAAAAAATTATCTCCCCCCCCCCCCCTTGTGAGGGGGGCTGGGGAGAGGGGGTAACGTTGAAATCTTAAATAGGAACCCCTATTTTTAATGGTATATTCAGATTGTACACAATATTCAAGAAATGTTTTATTCTTGGTGTTTTTTGAATTGATCCAACCGTGTGGAACTTTTAAAATTTTGAACCCAATTTTATCGATGGAAGACCAAGAGATTCAACTTACAGACATTCCTATTCAACTTTTTAATGGTCTTTAAGAATCCCAAGTCAGAATTTCAGAAATCCAATATTTTTCAATACACACGCATAGACTCTGTCTCCATAGGACTGCTGCCCCCAAAAGCTTACTTGTTCACTAAAAAATTTTGAACTTTTGAAAGGCTGCCTGTGTTTAAATATTTTTTATGCCATAGCTTAATTGACTTATGATTTGGAGGATCCTTTTTAAACTTTCTTATGAATTTAAAAGAAACAAATGACCACTTCTGTATTCTTCCAATTTGTACCCTTCTAGAAGTCAATTGCATACATATTGTCACATAAAAAAGGACGTGCAGTCTTAGGAACTATGTGCTGCCAACTTCATTACTAAAAAGTTTTGATATAAAAGTCATTTATTTTACCTTTTTTTTTTTTTTTATTATTATCTAAACATTTTCTCCAGTTAATTCTCAATATACTTTGTTTATTAATATTTTCCTACTTAGAAACTTTTATTTGAAAACCAATATTTGGAGAAATTGTAATATGTAAAGAATGCAAGAATACTAATGTTGTTAATGAATTTCAAGAGCAATAAAATTTTTCTTTAAATATAAATTAATATTCGTTTAATCTCCCTTAATTTATACAGTCGACCCTCAATATAAGAATCCTGATATAAGGATAATCCACTTATAAGGATATTTTCATCTCGTCCCATTATACTTTATCTATTCCTCGTAACTCCGGATAAAAGGATACTCCGCTTATAAGGTATTTTCTTCCGGTCCCAAGGATATCCTTATAGCGAGGTTCGACCGTACCAGTTTTGAATAAAATAATTTTAAATATCCAGAAACATTATTTCTTATAGTGCCCGGCACGAAAGAGAAAGGAAACTGGTGCATGTGTAAATGAATAAAACTCATTCAACCAATCAGAAACGGACTGGAAACGAGGTATTACTTATTCCTGGCATCAGTAGTAAGTAATGTCCTGATTCCTGACCGTTTCTGATTGGTTGAACTAGTTTTATTCATTTACACATATGCCAGTTTCCTTTTTCTTTCGTGCTGGGCATGTTTTGTAATAATAAAATAGATCTTTTATCCTCTGAAAAGTGAATGTTATTACTCATTTTTATAATTTAATTTTTTTTTTATTTTTTTTATGTAGGCTAGTATATACACTGGTGGCCAAAAGTTTGGACCAACCAGCAAATCAATAAAAAATGAATTTATACTAAAAATATTTTACACCTACAACTCTAAGTAAATATGAAACAATATTCAGGGAAGAAACAAATTTATTTCTGCGTCGTTGCTTTTTTATTACCTTAAATCAAAATAAGACTGGCCAAAAGTTTGGACCAACATCACAAACATGCAAATAATTTGCATATTACAAGTCATCGTGTTGCGTGGTGAGCACTAAAACCATATTATGTATTGTATAATGTTAACTGAAGGCCAACGAGAGTGAATTAGAAATTTTAACTAGCAATTTACAAACTTCAAAAAAGTTGCTGAAATCTCCCGTGTGAGCTACAAATCTTTATCAGGAATTGTTAAAAATGTTAATTGGAAATAGGACGACCTTGTGCACTGACGCGAAGAGACAAATCAAGAATTAAGAGACATGTTAGACATGATATTACATCTGGGCATGTAGTCAACACCATACAAGTCAAACTTAATCTGCAATTTGCTGCCTCAAGAAGAACATTTCGCAGCGAACTACGTGCTCAGAACTTTGTCTATGAAATTATACCCAAAAAGTTGCCACTAACACAGAAACAAACGTAGGATAGACTGGAGTTTGCTAAGACACATCTGCGTGAAAACACAGACTTCCAATTGGTTGTTTTTTCTGATGAAAAACGAATCAGTTTGGATGGTCCTGATAATATAGCTTCTTATGTAGAGCATCATGATAAAGAAACACTTGTTCCACTGCGAATTAAACGCCAAATGGGTGGTAGTGGAGTGATAATTCTGGGTGCCATTGGAAGCAACGGAAAGTTGAAGATTCACATTATAGATGGACATTGCACAACAGCTCAATATAAATATGATCTTCACAGTGTGTTCATCCCTTTGTGCAAAGTCTAGTTTAAGCAAAAACCATGGATTTAGCAGCAGGACAGTCCTGCAATCTTTACTGCACGAGTTGTGAAAGCCTATTTTGAGAGCAACGACATTTCCACTTTTGCTTGGACTGCTCGAAATCGAGATTTCAATGTTTTTGACAATGTGTGGCATCTCACGGAACAAAAAATTTACCAAAACACAGTACAAATCTCGAGAACAACTAATAGCAGCCATTCAGAAAGCTGTTAAGCCAAATGTTATTAAAAGCTTATTTAATTCTATTTCAGGTCGTTTGTCAAATATTGTAGAGTAAAAATTATCTCGTATATCAAAATAATTCATTAGTTCATGATGTAATACTTTTTTCCCTTTATGTTATACAAATGTGGTCCAAAATTTTGGCCAGTCTTATTTTGATTTAAGGTAATAAGAAACCAACAACGCAGAAATAAATTTGTTTCTTCCCTGAATATTGTTTCATATTTACTTAAGTGTAAAACAGTTTTCGTATAAATTCAGTTTTTCTTGACATTGCTGGTTGGTCCAAACTTTTGGCCACTAGTGTATGTGTGAAGGGTAAAAATAGTGCAAAATACAAATACTGTATTAAACTATTTTATTTTTATAAGTGCCTTTCCTGATTTATTTATGCCTAATTTTGAGGAGGGAAAAAAGAAGGGTTTTTAAATTTCTTTCTAAAAGTTGCATTTTTTAGATAATACTGAACAGTTTTTTGAGGTTTTCCATTAACAATGAAGTCAATTAAGTAATAGATAAAAAAAAATTCATGAATTACAGATCACGCACCACCATAAGAGTTACAAACACCTGGCGCCACCTCTGGAATGTTAACCGAATATAAGTCCCCCCCTCCCAATTTTGGTTTAAAAATTTCATAGGATACATTTTATACATGAACTACTGTTCTTTAAACAATTTAAAGAAAAGGTTTTCTTTAAGAAATTTCCATCTATACAGGGTGATTCAGAAAGGTAGGTCAAGAATGAAATACCATGTACAGTTTGTAGCGGGGAACAAAATTCTTCCTATAAACATGGATCTGGAAATGCATCCTTACAGAGATAATGCAACTTGTATGAGGTAGGAATGACATTACAGTAGGTGTTCAAAATGCCGATCCTGAGCCTCGATGCAGGCGTTTAGTCTGTGGGCGAGATTCTCGTGAACTCTGGTCAAGAATCACCGACTTCTCCACACGCTGTAACAATTTTAGCTACAAGGTCATCGGGATTGTCGTAGATGAGATGCATGCCCGCCAGCTCCGCATTAGTCAAGCAATCCATTGTACGACAATGGAGTTACATGTTTCGTTTCTTCTCTTTTAAAGGAGAGAACACGAACAAATTACATGTTTAGATCCTAATTTACACGGACCCTACCATTGCCGTCTGGGTAACGCATATCCATTCCTACCTCGTACAAGTTGCATTATCTCTGTAAGCATGATGTAAAAAAATATTGTTACCCGCTACAAACTGTACATGGTATTTCATTCTTGATCTACGTTTCTGAATGACCCTGTACTATATAGAGAAGAGCCTTTGCATTTATGAATGTGAATGTTGCTTACAAAAATATAAAATTAATATCTCAACAATAAAAACAATAGATATTACAAATGATCATCTATGTTCATTCACGTGAATTAAGTATTGGGTTGTTCCATAATTTTGTAGTGTTTTTATTTATTAAAAACTACAACATCATATCAATAAATTAATCAGTTATGCATTCTCCATCATCGTTTACGACCTACTTCCACCACTTGACCAATATGTTAATGACATATCACCAGAAATTGCAGGGCCTGGACTCGAAGAAGTTAATGAGCCAGTTTTCGAGGTCATAATTGTTATTGAAGATTCGACTTTGATGATGTTTGCCGTTTCACGTGTTATTGTCCTTGTTCAGGGATCGCACTAGGGCAAAATATCTATGAGTCAATTTGACTCCCAAGCCTGAAAACTAGGAGTCAAATTTCAGAAGATGTGAGTCAACATTTAGATTCTTTTTAACTTCCTTATTTTTACATGCATCCACAATCTATATAGTTGCTGCTATAGTTAATTAGAAATTTAAACAAGAACGCATGTGACAAAATGAAGTGAGGTTAAAATGTGGTGAGAAAGATATAATCTGATGATATCCAAAATTTAATAAGTCAATTTTGACTCGCAGGTCAAAAAAATCACGAGTCAACCTTTAGCAAAAATACCCATTTGATGCAAAAATTGCGAGTAAGCGCGAACCCTGCTTGTCGATAGGGTCTTTTCTGCTGAGTAGTCTCGTTCACACGGTGCAAGACTGCAGTTCAACTTTTGACCCAGTTCTCTGTGTTTGACACCGTCCCCCTTTCAAAAGTGCCTTGAGATGCTATTCGTTGAACTCCATAGGTCGACTGGTGTGGGTGGGTCGTGCAGGTCGAACTGGCCATTTTTGAACTTGGCAAGCCATTTCAGAGCAGTAGATTAACCCGTGGCATCATCTTCGTATATGGCGCAGATGTCCCAAACTGCTTTGGTGGCTTTTTGGCCTTGATGGAATGCGAAGAAGAGCAGATGTCGAAAATGCTGTTTTAGCTGCCTGGAATTTCCATTTTACGAGTCAGGAAATTGAAAAAAAAAATAATGAAAATGATGAATATAGGCTTGTAGGGCAGAAAGAGCACTTTCGAACAGTAACAAACAAATCGTAGGAGGATAAAAGTGAAAATAAAAATGCTACAAAATTATGGAACAACCTAATATATTACATAAGCTTAGGACCTCAAAAACAGAAAGTTTTGGTACTAAAATGACAGTGTCTCCTTGGCTAATGTCAAAAAATAAATAAAACAGTACTTGACAGTACGTTCCCAGTACAAAATCAGCTGATGGTGCTTCAGGGTTCATTTTTAAGTCTAGAATGAATCCTGGTGCTTGCTGAAGTCACATCCTCATGAAGAAAACTAAACTGTCAAGCAGGAGGAAAGAAGAAAGTTATTACATCAGGTTGTGATATTTGGCAAGTTCCAACAATGACACGTAATTGGAACAATAACCAATAATTCATAGAAATTCAGTTTTTTGACGAAACTCCATAGGAGACTGACGTAGATGATAAGAAAAGAAAATGGAGTGAAACCTCTCGCTCTGTCATCTAAACGTTTACAAGGCCATCTTGGCACTCGTCATCAGAGAATAAAGACAAATTACATCAAGCAACCTTGCACACTAAAAATTAAAAATTGCATTATTTATAAAAAAAAAACAATCCTCACTCTAGTCTAAAGGTTGGCCTCGCCAAATCATTGCTGTCTTTTTTTAATGTAAATGCCAAATAATTGGAATCTTACTTCATTACATGTTGTTTACTTGCAGGTTCTCTTAAATCACCTGAAATACCCTGTTATTCCACGACGTATTGTTATAAGCAAACGTCTCGCACAATGTCTTCATCCTGCCCTCCCAGGCGGTGTTCATCTAAAAGCCTTAGAAACTTATGATATAGTTTTTAAATGCATTGGGACCAATCGTCTTAGTCAAGAACTTTTCATTTATAGTGCAGGTAAAGTATTTTTTCGGGTTTTCCGAGTATTTATTTTAGTGTAGTTTACTATAATGCGAAAAATTTTGACTTGAAAAACCACCTAAATTTGTGGGATCGCATTATACAAGAGGGAAAAATTAGCGCTACAATAGTTGGGGAGGGTCTGACGAACTTCAAAAGAAAATAATGTATAAAATTGAATATATTGGCATGTTATAGTGCATTATACAATAAGGGTGTTTTTGAATTGAGTACAGTTTTTTTTGGAGATGATAGAAGAGGTCCGTAGAAGTATTTTTTGTCTATGAACATGGGGTCCCTGCAGCTCCGTTTACTTACAAGACTGCATTGAACAATCAAATGACACCGGGACGCAGTGTGCATTGGTAGACCTAGATTATTTTTAACAATTAACACAAGCAACCTACTGTAATAACTTTTAAAGTAATTGTTTGCAAAGAAATTTCAAGGTGCACGTGCTTGTTTGTTGAAAAGTCTTAGGACAAACTTCGTCAAGGAGATTCCCTGCTCTTCTTGAAGATGTTCCACTAATGACCAGACATTTGATGTGGTTTCAACAGGATGGCGCACCTTCGCATTACACAAGAGCAGTTAGAGATTACCTAAATGAGACATATCCTGGTCGTTGGATTGGTCATGGCGGACCAGTTGCGTGGCCACCGAGATCGCCAGATCTCACACCGATGGATTTTTTTTTTATGGGGAAGCATAAAATCAATGGTGTACTCTGAACCCAGCTTGATACCAAAGAAGAATTGGCAGCTCGTTTTTTCGCGGCAGCAGGTGACATCAGCGACCGTGCAAATCAACCGTTTCCACGCGCACATCAATCCATCATAAGGCGTTGCGAATTGTGCTATGAAGCAAATGGCGGTCATTTCGAACAATTACTGTAAAAGTCATACGGTAGATTGCTTGTGTTAATTGTTAAAAATAAAATATTGTAGGCCTACCAACGCACACTGCGTCCCGGTTTCATTTGATTGTTCAATGCAGTATTGTAAGTAAACGGAGCTGCAGGGACCCCATGTTCATATGACAAAAAATACTTCTAAGGACCTCTTCTATCATCTCCCAAAAAATCTGTACTCAATTCAAAACCACCCTGTATATATGATACATTAATTCGCTTTTTATTTCCCGTCCATTTTTACGTTGCCAAAAGCTAACGGGGGGGGGGGGGTTAAAACTACCTTCGATCTGATGAATTTCAAACGAAAACTAGCTTAAACATTTAATATACTGGTACATTACAGCAATGATCTCTAAAACAACTGGATCGCTGACTCACTGAGAGAGAACTGAGGCCGTAATTCCAGGCTTCCTGAAGCTACTAGTCAATGACCTGAAGGGATCGTTTATGAGAAATGAGCGTTTTTCAGGGATTTAATCTTATGAGCGTTTATGAGGAATTATTGTTTTTGAGGGATTTAACCTACTAGTCAATTTATGAGCGTTTATGAGAGATTTAACCTTGCTTTTTAGGCCACCTGACGCTACTAGTCAATGACCTGAAGGGAAAATTTATGACGTATTTTGGCTTCACTTCTCAATGCCAACTGCGGATAGAGTCAGCGATCCAGCTGTTTTAGATATCATTGCATTACAGTACATATGTATGATATCATACAGTTTAAACAATATACATTGCATTAATTTGCTTTTTTCGCAATTTCCCATCCACTTTTCCATCACTAAAAGTTAACTTGGAGAAGGGGGGAGGGGTGATTTCAAACGAACTTCGATCCGATGAATTTCAAACGAAAACTAGCATATAATATTTACTCTACTGGCATATCACAGTATATTATGTAGTATATAGGATATATAGCACATTAATTCCCTTTTTTTCCTCAATTTTTTGTCCCCAAAAGTTAATGCAAAAGTGAATTCTCAAAAACGAAATGGCGACGCCATTGGGGAAAAAAATCACTGTGATCATGTTTTATTTATTATAATTTCTCTTGCTGCCGTTTATTGATAATAATTGAACAATATAGGCATGCCATTAAATAAATTTGTAACAGTAAAGGTGAAAAGTGAAATACATTTTCGATCAGTAAAATTTTTAACAGCCACTATGTTCTATCTCCTGAAATTGTCCAAAAACGTTTTCTCAAGTTCAAATGAATATTTCTTGCAGTACTTAATGCATGAATACATAATGTGTACTTTAATAATTTCAAAAAATGAACATACAATAAAAGTACATGTAATCTACCATAACTCTATCGTTTTTGTTTTCTTATTATTTAATTATAAACTTTTTATTATAAACTTTTATAATAAACCATTATCTGTATTGTATTAAGGAACTTTTTGAAGAATCAGGCGATAATGAATCAGATTTTGAAGTTTTTTAATTGTATACATCCAGGTTATTCATTTTTCAGTGTAAAAAAATAGAGATTTTTTTCTGTACATTCTTGCATATTTTATTTCTTCTAAGTTAGCGACAAATCAAAAAATGGGGATCGCATTATACAAGAGGGTAAAATTTTTACTGTTTTTTTTGGCCTCTGAAAATGGGATCGCATTATACAAGAGATTGCATTATAGTAGAATACTTACGATAATAGATGATACAGTAACTCAACCCGATTAACTCAAATTTCTGGTTAATTCAAACGATACTCTAAGTCCCATCCCCCAGAGCATTTAATTCAATAGCAAATTTACTCATTAACTCAAACAAATTTTTTAATAAATCCTGGATAACTCAAAGAAATTTTGGTTTTAGCGAATAGGTATTCCGAAATTTAAGCAAAACCTTTCTTAGACAAGCTTTGCCTGTTGAAACTTTATTTCATTTTTCAACTTTAATTTTTACGTCCACATGACAAAGAAAATGATGCAGGAATCTTTTGCAGTCACTGGTAGCCATTGTGAAAATCAAAACTTAGCGCAAACACAAAATTGCGAATCGAACTTGTTGATTGCGATCGTTCAATGGGAGAATATTTAGATGTAGTAATTGATGACGATTGTGCGTTCATTTTTAGACGATATGTCGACCATAAAGTTCATTGCATGAATGATCGTAAACGAGTTTTTAGAAGCAGTTACGCTTCTGATTGGCTGTCGCCATTTTGATTTCGAAACTTCACTGTCTCATTGCTTTGTCGATGTAAAAGTAACGGAAATCCGAGAAAAAAGTGAATTTTCTGTAAAGTTTCAAATATAAAACATTTATACTTATATACAGCTTTTTGCAATCGATAAAATGTAGTTTTCAATTGAAAAAATAATCTTTTCAAATGAAAAAATGCAGTTTTCAAATGAAAAAATGTGGTTTTCAAAATAGAAAATGCAGTTTTCAAATTAGAAAATAAATAGGAAAAAATTCATAAAATATAAGTCAAAGAAACAAAATAATTTACATAAAATAAAGAAAGCGTCCCAGTTAGCCCTAAAGTTCTAGATTAGGAGCTTTAGTTAGCCTCACTCTCCCTTACCCTCTAGTGGCAATTATTTGTATTACATAAACGGCGACGAAATTAAGCAGACAACGGGCAAGATGAGCTCAGCGAACGTGTGTAACTCGAATACAGGCTAAAATACATACTGTAAAAAGATTTCCACAATTTACATACATGTAAAACATTAAATTTTTTACATGTAATTATGAATAATGTTCCATTCCATAAAACTAACCGAGTGAAGCAGCTAATTGATGATCAAGCTGCCAAGTAATTTATCTACCGCCGTATAGCCCGTTCCTAAACCCTGTAGAGGAAGCGTTCAGCAAACTAAAATTGCTTGTGCGCTGCGAACACGCGCCTGAGACCGGCCAGCCTTACTTGCTGCCATTTCAATTGCAGCAGCGCAAATAACCCCCCGCGACTGCAATGGTTGGGTCGTTCATAGCCGGCAGTTTTTAGTACCGTGCATTCAGCGTACTGAAATTTTAAATGATCTTCCAGACATTCCTCAAAATGATAATGATGATGACAATGAATAGAAGAGAATAGAATTTGTGTTTTTTACTGTATGTTTCTTATTGTATACAGCTACTATATTTACTCCTTGTAATACGGCATCAAGGTAATCTAGAATAACAGGTAGGTCCAGTTTGTCAAAAGTGCTTAACGCGCATGCGTATTGTGACGTCACTGGCTGACTTATGGCTTTACTTCCGGCGTGTGCTGTAGCCATTATTCTGGTCACAAAAGAAAACGTTTTCACGTAAAAAAACAAAACTCTTACGGTGATTTCTGAAGAAACGTTTATTTGTAAACTTACTATTTTATAAATTAAAATTTCCTAATGCCTGCATAAATAAAGTTATTAAGAAATAATATCGAAATTATCATCTGTCTCTTAACTGCCAACGGTTCCGACGAATCAATTTCGAAATCTTAACGAGGAATGATAACTAGGCCTAATGATAATGAGAAATACGTTATCGTGTTCGCTTAACTATCCGCACATTGCGCGATGAGTGAACATGAGACCAAGGTAAATGATTTTACATTTTAAAGACACCCACTCCCCTTCTAACGAACTGATATATAACCCTTTTTCGATTTAGTCTCAGTAAATTTCATTTACCTTGGTCGCATTATCAGTTATCGCGCGATGTGCTGATAGTTAACATCAACCCTGTGTTCACATTAAAAAGATAATACGTAAGTACATTTTACAATAATTATAAATTACGTAAGTCCCTTCATATAATGGCATTATTATTTAATTAAAATATACAGTATAAAGAATGAGAATTGTCAAGGAAATGAACGAGTCGTCAAGTGTGGCTATCGCACGACTGCTTTCATTGCTGCCATGTTTTAGTTTCTGTTGAGGTTTCGATTTAGCGGGTATAGGTTTCGATGTATGCTAGTGACGTCAAAATACGCTTGCGCAGTAAGGCAATTTTTACTACTTCCGGCAAACTGACCCCCACCTTGTATTCTAGATCACCTTGATACGGCATAATATCCAATGTTTTTATATAGTTTTACACTATATCTACAGTAATTTGTATAATCTTTAATTTTATAATACTAATATTTATATAATAAAATTTTGTAATTTACTGTACTATAACAATATATATAATAATTAAATTCTTTGGTTTCTTTGACTTATATTTTATGAATTTTTTGTCTATTTTCTAATTTGAAAACTTCATTTTCTATTTTGAAAACCACATTTTTTATTTTGAAAACTACATTTTTTCAATTGCAAACTACATTTTACCAATTGCAAACTACATTTTATCGATTGCAAAAAGCTGTAATAAATGTCATCAGATGAAAAATAAATGGGCAATGATTGCCAAGAGATGCCTTTCGAAAATTTTTACAAACCGGAAGTAGAATTCAGAAGCCATGCCAAAACAGCATTGGAATTGATTTTGTGTTGGAATGGACCATATTTTACTGGGTCCGAAGTGTATTTGTATGTGGATCAAATTCATAGAGATATTGTGAGTATAATGTTTTTTTTGTAGTGGTCGTGTAGCCTCGTTTTCAACTTACTGGTTAACTCCAAAACCCGATAAGTCAAAATTTTTATGTGGTCTGCTGACAATTTGAGTTATCAGGCTTTGACTGTACAATGAAATTAAAAATGAATGGCGCAAAAGAAAACATACCATTGGCTGCTATAATGAATTCATGTTACATACACCAAAATAAAATGAAAGTTTCATCTGGCAACATTGAAAATCCACCACGTTCAAAAGAAAAAGGTTATTGTGCACTATAAAGGCGGGTTTTTCAAAGACACATTGTCTGCGTGTGCGTACGTATCCGTTTGAAGGTCAACCAATCAGATCTCGTCGCATATCAACGGATCGCTCACGCACTAGATCTGATTGGTTGACCTTCAAACGCATACGTACGCACACATAGATAATGCGTCTTTGAAAACCTGTGTTTAGACACAAAAACTTCATTGATTACTAATATTCAGACATTTCTAAGCCACATTTGTGAAACAAGCACCTCACCATCACAACATTACAAAAGGTGAAACAGCTTAAGGAGATGGGATGCTTATGCAAGAAAAAAAATTTGGATTTTTTTTTTTGTACCATTCATTTTGAATTGCACTAATTTAGATCCCCTTTGACCTTTAAAATTATCTTCATCATGTCTTAATGATTATTTTATCCGTACAGTCCTTCTTGTGAATTGGAATCTCTTTTAAATTGTTCTTTTGTTTTGTGGATTATGCACTATTTTATCGACTGTGATTTCCATTTGTTAATAGCTGACATTTATAATTCTATAGGCTTGTTTCCTCTGCTTGGTAATGCTGCTATGAACGTTCGTCCAAGGTTATTAGACATCTATGAAAATCATTTTGTACCTTTAGCGGAGAGATTGAGGCCGGGTTTAAGTGGATTCCTCATTGGAGTTTTATCAGGATTGGAAGAAGGGTCTGAATATCATGACAGGTATAACCTTTTGAAAATTAGTACAGTCATATCTCGTTAATACGTAATTCCGGTTAATAAGAAGACATTTCATGGCCTGTCCCCAAGGAAGCATTTTCTATCTAAATTTTTCCAGTTTATACGAACATATTTTATTAAAATACAGTTTATAAGAAGGAAAATTTCATAATTTTATTGAAACGCGTCTTTTAGGAACAGACTTCCCTATTACTAATGTAAAAATGATATCTTCAATAAACAAGAAACACCTTCTGGACCCTTTTGAAAGCATTGCAATATATCGGTTAGATAAAAAATTGATTCTTAACTTAGATATGGGCCCAATTAGCGATTCTTTGTTAATTAAATGGCTGGCCAGAATGACCAACCAATCAACACAAAAGAACACTTGAGTCTTTCGCAGTTTGAACGGGATTGGTCAACGGCCCTTATAAATACGCTTAGGCGTTTCTATACAGGCAGTTCTCTTATCGATACCGACTAGAGGGGCTCCTGGACTGCTGAACGATGGTAGCAATCGCTTCCGAAAAGATCTTACAGGTTGTATTTTTCCTATTTGTTGTGGCGAAAGAGTTATTTATTTCTACTTACAAACGTAAAGATAATAAAAATAATTTTCAAGGTTTTTTCATGTGTTACATCAGCGGGATATGTGGTTGCTTCTGTCAGAAGATAAACGTGTGATTTGTTCTATCACGTGGCTTCGAGATTAGCGTGAAATCTGAATCGCGTGCTTTCAAACTGGCGATAAGTCAGAGTATAGAGGGACCAAGCAAGTCCTTTGCCAAAGCGATTCGTGAAATTGCGAAGACACGATTTACATAGTGATTTCTCAGCAAGTCCAGGATGTCGCCTGCTGAATGTGGAGATACTTCATTCTGATGAAATCATGCGTCTTGGATCCAGTGTTCATAGTAGCCATCAGGAATGAACCTCAAGAAATTGAAATAGGATGCTGAATTTACTGTTTGATCAAAAAAGTATGGTGGACCAGAGTTGCCATCAGCACACAAATCCCACCAGGTAGTGACCTTTTGCGGATGAAGTGGCTTGACAAAGACAGATTTTCAGGCTTCTCGCTACCCCAAATCCGATAATTGAGCAGAAAAAATAATTTTTCGAAGAAAGTAACCAAACTTTGTAAATAAGGTTCCTCTGGGCCCTTGTGCATGCGCATGACATTTGGTGAGATAAGCTCCGTCCGTTAAAGAGTTATTCAACTAAGATTAGCAAGACTTGTTGAAGCATCCTATACTTTTCAGACTGTCTAGTACAGTTAATTTTAAATATCGCAATTTTCGGCATATAATATGCACCCCCCCCCAAATTTTATTATTTTTATTTTATATGTAATAATGATTTTTTAAATTTTTATTTTATTTTTCCTGCATATTATATTCCGAAAATTACAGTAATTGTTTTTATTTATCCAATGTCGTCATGAAGTTTTGATTGGAGTGAAATGCTATTTTGTTCCTTACCTAATCACTCACTGTAATAATGTTTAAAAAACAAATTAATTGATATAATCTCTAACGATATTGCATTATCCATGTGATCATCATGCATTTTCGTATGCTGTTTTTGGACACAGCCTAGCAATATCTAAATATCTGTCTGCATCATGGTTTATCCAGGGAGATGAAGTACCTTATTTATATTGAATTTATTATTGAAATACGGGGCGTCCATAAAAGGTTTGACACATTTTATCTGTGTATTACCAAAAAACTAATAAAGATAAACAGAAACGGATTTCAATATATAAAACTGTAACTGAAAAAGTTTTATTGTGTTTCATAATTTCGCCTCTAGAATGGGGGATTGTACTTCCGGGTTATTAAAACAAAAGATGGCTACTCCACAGGTCAGTATGTTGGTTTATCGAAACGAAATCGGTGACTCAGACATAGAGAAATTTTCAAAGATAATTTTATAAGGATACACCATGTTGAAACAGCATTTTGGATTGGGAAAAGAGGTTTTTGGAAACAGGTAGCGTGCTGTGCAAAAAAAGTTCAGGCCGCCCAAGCATAGCAGAGGAGGATGTAGTAAGAGTTAGAGAGGCGTTTGATTGAAACCCTAGAAAATCGATGAGGACAGCTTCTAGAGAATTGGGGTTGCCTAAATGCACAGTACATAAAATTGTATGTAAGACATTACAATTATATCCAGACAAACTTCAGCTTGTACAAGCTTTCCAACCAGATGACAAGACAAAACGTACGAAGTTTGCTGTTTACATGTTAAACAGGATTGAAGACGATGGAGATTTTCTTCAGCGTGTTGTGTTCCGACGAGGCGACATTCCACGTTTTCAGACGTGTTAACCGCCACAATGTTCACATTTGGGGATCTGAAAACCCACACTGTGTCCGTGAAATTTGAATGAGACAGCCCAAGAGTCAATGTCTGGTGCGGGCTTACGCACGATCGCGTACTAGGACCCTTCTTGTTTGCAGAACCAACGGTTACTTCTATTACATATCTGCAGAATTTTGTATTCCTGCAATTAGATGAACGATGGCCCGATATTCTCTTCCAACAGGATGGAGCACCGTCACACGGGAACAATTGTTCGTGCCGCTTTGGACGAAAAATTTCCATGTCGTTGGATAGGAAGAGATGAACCTATCTCTTGGCCTCCTCGATCACCTGACATTGCACCACTGGACTTTTTCTTGTGGGGGTTCGCGAAGGAGCAGGTGTTCAAGACAAAAGTTAAGGACATTGCGGATTTGAAACGCCGAATCACGGTTGCTATTAACAAGGTGGATGTTGATATGCTCAAAAGAACATTGCAAGATGATTGATTATCGGCTGGATATCCTCCGTGTGACCCAAGGAGCACACTTTGGGGTCTACTAACTTGGTTTAATAAAACTTTTTCACTTACAGTTTCATATATTGATATTCGTTTCTGTTTGTCTTTATTAGTTTTTTGGTAATAAACAGATAAAATGTGTCAGACCTTTTATGGACACCCTGTATATTATTTATATTTCAGAGAATATTGAAATTATTTATAATAGTGATTATAAAGGTTAACTTGCAAATGGTAATGGATTACTTTGTAAATATCCTTTAACATTAAATTGAATGGTTTTTTTTTTCTTCTAATTTTAGAACTAACAGTTTGCTGGAAAAAGTGTGTGATGGAGTTGAAGCCACTTACTTTTATGGATGTCTTTGGAAGTGTGTGTTAACAAATCCAAGCATTCGTTTACCTGCAGTTCTCTTTGTTATGAGCCACTTCAATAAAAAACAAAACATGGAAGATCAGTTATTTGTGATCGGGACAAATGTTGATATATTAGTAAGTACAAAAAAGTGCAACAGAAAATTTTTTCAGGATTTTTATTGAAAAATCAATTATACTACAGTATGATTTTAAATAACCCTCTTTAGTCATGGGGGCAATGGGTTGTAGTCCTTTAATGAGTCATTAACTTAATTGAATCAAATACCCTTGTACAGTTTTGTAAAATTATATTATTTTACAACAAATTTAGGGTGTGTCTAAAAAGTGCTACCGGTCGCCAACAGGTTATGTAGTACAATCGGCGGCCGTTTGCTTCCGTTTGTTCGTTCATGACAGCACGGCCGTGAGCGTTTTGCTTCTAAATGGCATCGCAGCAAGGTTCCTCATCATATTTTGCCATCTCCTTTCTCCAAAATATATTTTTTACGTATCGGGCACTCGAACACTTGAATTTTCTACTTTCGTTTGCCATTTTGATTCTACTCACTGAGGCAGCTGACCGCGACCGGTGTTGGACTACGGTTGCGATTAGCGTTATGAAAATGCTCCTCGTTACCGGTCGTTACTTTATCGAGGGTCGTCTGAATTGGGAAAAAATTTAAAATTAATAAAGCCAGCTACGTATGCCTGCATCGTTCCTGCGTGGATTGGACATAGTCAAAATTTCGAGTCAGTCTCTGCTGGCTCCAAAACGAGCTTTATGACGGGCTCTGACAGGTCGCAACCGGTTGGACTTTTTAGACACACCCTTAAATAATTCATTATTAATGATGCTGGTGTTTCTAAATCACACATTTTATATGCATTTTTTTAGGTGAGGGCACTCTGTGCTGCAGTTCAAGACAGCAGTGTGCTTGTTCAACGCAGTGTTTTAGATTTGCTCATTTTAGGTTTTCCTATGCATAACAGTCAGTTGATCAAGTCTGATATGGAGCAAATTCAAACTGCTGCAATTGGAGTCGTTTTGAGGCGAGATATGTCATTAAATAGGTTAGCCTTTGCGTTTTTAGTTTTTGTTTTTTTTTTTAGCTTTAGAAAGTACTTGGATTTATTTAATATTTTCATAGAATACATTTTCATTTTATGCCATATCCATTAATAGCATTGCATTTGTCTTTGCAAAGAGTAGTTTTTGAAAATGTTCTTGTGATGATTTTCAGGCGACTCTATGCTTGGTTGCTGGGTGCAAAAGTAAACAGTGCCCATTTACCACAAGAAAAATCTCACTCCAGCAGCATAGCAAGCAGTGATTCAGGCAACATCAACGTTTACTTTGACACCTACTCTCGGGATTTATTAATTCAAGCGTTAAGAACATGCTTAAAGGTAGGAATAAAATGACATTAACATTCTCTTTTAATGTAGATTATAATAATAAAGCATTGTGCGTTTCTTTTTATTGATGAAATATTTATTTGTGAAAATCATTACTAATACGTACAAATGATTTAATAATAATTTTTAAATTCTGATTGATACTTTAATACCTTTGAAATCAGATAAATTCTTGCTATATTCCTGATGTAACCAAATTTTACTATATGATCACTCGTAGATAGAAGAATGAAAATAAAAAGATATTAATGAGGAAAAAAAACGGAAAAAAAAATTCTACGATCTGGATTCGAACCAGGGACCACGAGTATCACTCTTGTCATTTCTATCAACTGCAAGGCTATCTCTGCACCCAGCTCACAAATTGGAAATTCCTCCTTTCCATACCATGAATATAGGAGAAACTCCCTATCTCCGAGTCGGATGCCTTCCCTTATTATTGAATTTACCGTATTTACCCGAATATAACGCGAGGTTTTTTTTCAAATTCGGAGGTGAAAAAAGGGGAGGTCGTATTAGATTCGCTTATTTTGAAAAAAAAAACAACTGCGTGCACGCTGGAGAATTAGAGAGGGTTCGATTTTACCCACGTTAAAGCTAGCGAATGACAAGTAAAGATTCGCACATATGAAAAATTATTTCTTTAAACTGTCTAAACTTAGTACATCTTAGTTTAGGTATAGATTAAAGAAAACATCGAAAGAATTTTTTTTTTAATCTGTGTTTTAGGTGTTTTTCTTATTATTGTCCTTTTCTCGTGAGATTAAATAAGAGTAGGCGCTTATTTTAGTGATTTCCCGTTAGAACGAGATGTTTGCGAGACTTGGCTTTTTGCTACTGTACTAGGCCTAATGTGCGCGGTCAAAGCGGGCATTCAAACACATCGATCGTGAACTAAACGGGACCCGAACTAAACAGGGTCGTATTAGATTTGAAAAAATGCCTTCCAAAAACTAGGGTCGTATTAGATTCGAGGTCATGTTATATTCAGGTAAATACGGTACATCTTGACTACTTTGTAGTCTTTAGGACACATGGATACAGCATTGCTATCCCATTTCGTGATAACCCAGTTGGTAGAGGTGACAAGTGTGATACTCGTGGTATCTAGGTTGCAGAAATATTCTTTCCTTTCCCCCCCTCCCCCATTAATATATTGATCTTATGTTTGGAGCATTAACTCCAGCTTATATTTCTTATTTTCCCATGAAAACATATTTATTAAGTAGCAAAAGAATGGAACCACTTTTTGTTTAGAACAGGGCGTCTACAGGTCACGAAAGTCCCGAAAAAGTCACGAAATTGGAAAATGGTCACGAAAGTCACGAAAAAGTAGCGAAATTAGAAAATGGGTCACGAAAATTCCAAGTCGCAGAATTAAAATTTGCTCATGGAAAAAATCTGCTCACTCCAGTGTGGGAAAAATTCTTAAAAAGTTTTTTTTTTTAACGTTAAAAATAATAAAATTAGGTCATGAAATTTTTTTTAAGAGGTCCCCAAAAAGTCACTAAATTGACTTTCAGAAACTCTGTAGACACCCTGTAGAATGTCCGTCTGTCTGTCCCTTTCATAATTTGTACATTTTTTTGAGGTAGAAGGTCGAAATTCGCTGCTGTAAGTATTCTAATATAATGCAAAAAATTTTGACTGGATAAACCACCTAAATTTGTGGGATCGCATTATACAAGATGAAAAAATTAGGGCAACATCAGCTAGGGAAAGGGGGGGAGGGGGAATCTAATGAACTTCAAACGAAAATAGCATATAACATTGAATATATTGGTATATTAGAGTGCATTATACAGTATATACAGGACATTAATTTGCTTTTTTTTCTTAATTTCCCGTCCACTTTTATGTCGTCAAAAGCTAAAAGTATAAAGCTACTTGAGGTGGGGGAGGGTAAAACGAACTTTTATATGATGAATACTTACTTACTTTTCAAACCCGCTTATCCGTTAGGGTCGCGGGGGCAGCAGCCCTATGGAGGATCTCCAGCGATCGCGATCTTCCGCCATCAGGCGCATGTTCTCCCTGGTAATATCCAAGCGACTCGAACCCAGATTCTCCATGTAGTCTAGCCACCTGGTTCTAGGCCGACCCCTTGGTCTCTTACCCACCGGCTTAGAAAATAACCACTGCCTAGGAAGACTAGTTTGCGGCATCCGTATCACGTGGCCTTACCAGCGCAACTGAGATCTCTCAATGCGGAGAAGTAGCGGCTCAACACTTAAAGATTCCCTTATTGTGCTGCTGTACACTCTATCTAGTAGGGTAATACCTGCCACACCTCTCAGAAATCTCATTTCGGCCGCTTGTACCCGCGATCGCACTCTTTCGGTCATTACCCAAGCCTGATGACCATAGGTGAGAATGGGGGCAAATGAAAACTACCATAAAATATTTTCTACATTAAGTTGGTACATTACATTAATTTGCTTTTTTTCTTAAATTTCCCATCCAAAAGCTAACTTGGAGCAGGGGGGTGGGTGATTTCAAACGAAATTCGATCTGACGAATTTCAAACGAAACTAGCATATAATATTTAATATACCAGCATTTTATATAGTATATACAATATACAGTACATTAATTCCCCTTTTTTTCTCAATTTTTCATCTCCAAAAGCTAATGCCGAAGTGAATTCTCAAAAAGAAGATGGCGACGTCATTGGCAAAAAAAATCACTGTGATCACGTTTTATTTATTATAACTTCTCTTGCTGCTATTTATTGAAAATAATTGAAACAGGCGATAATGAATCGGATTTTGAAGATTTTTAATTGTATAGATCCAAGTTATACATTTTTCAAATCGTAAAAAAAAAAAAAAAAAATAGAGATTTTTCTGTACATTCTTGCATGTTTTATTTCTCGTAAGTTAGCGACGAATCAAAAAATGGGGATCGCATTATACAAGAGGGTAACATGTTTATTGTTTTTTTTTTGCGCTCTGAAAATAGCACCGCATTATAGTAGAATACTTACTGCATTTAGATTGGTTTTGATTAGCCCACTGGGGTCGGAGTTTCAGGGGTGGGAATTAGAGGGGATCAAAAGGTCTACGTATAAAGGTATACAAAGGAGGGAAATTCGGTATGCAGATTTCTATAAACAAGATCTACATTACTATGAAGTTTAGGCCAATGGGGTCGGAGTTGTGGGAGGTGGCATTCACTTGGTCTTAAACTATGGTTTTTATCATTCAATTGGAATTGATGAGAAAGTAAAGAAGATTGTTATATTGTTATTTAAATATTTATTTGTGCTATCGAAAGAAGATTTTATATTTTCTAAATACTACGTTCGAGAAAATCCGTTTTTCGATAAAAAAAAATGGGGGGGGGGGGGGAGATTTTTGATTAAAAAATGCAGATAAAAGGGTAAAAATATCATATCAGGGCTTCCGCTACTTTCCTATACCTTCTTCGGGAGGATTAATTTCTTGTTTTAAGTACAATAAGTATATTGTTAATTTTATTTTATTTTTAAAAATGAGATTAAATAAATGACATTTTCCCTCCTAAACTTTAAGGGAACAAATGAAAGTAAAATCTCAGGGATTGACGTTCGTCCTTATAGGATATTAATAAGCTTGTTGGACAAGCAAGAAATTGGCTCGGCTATCTTAGATGATATTTTAATTGAAGTTTTCAGGTATGTACTTTTAATTTGAAGTTTAGAGAAAAATTTTTACAGGTTTTAGACATATTTAGAATAAGCTAAATGGATGAGCTTAAATTAATGTTTGAATCATTTATGATTTTTTTCCAGTTATTATTTTTTTTTTTTTTAATTTTTTGTTTCAATTAATTTTATTGTAATTTTTTAGAGCATTGCATCATGAATGTAATAATCCAAACAAAGACACATTATCAGGCATGTCCAATAGTAAATCAAGCAAAACAACTGCAATCAGTTCAGCGACCACTCAGGAAAAGCACAAAGGTATCAAGATAGAACTCATCAAGACGGCCAACCTATTGTTCAGCACCCTCGAACCATATTACATTTGGGAATATATGGGAATTCTCTTTGCCCGTGCCTGTGCCTTAATCCCACACGAAGATGGTGACAAAAGCTCCAGCACACCTAATGTGAAATTAGTGGGAGAAGGAAGTCCATCGATCTTAGAAGTCTGTGAATTGATTGAATTCCTGCTGGAGATTGTTTCAATTGTTAGTAAGATAATATGATGCCTTTTATTTATTACATAACTTATGAAATGGATAGGGCACTTAACTATGGATGATCCAAAATAACAGAAAAAGTAAACATTCAATAATTCAAAAAGTATTCAAAAAAATACGGTAATTCTCATCTTACAAAATTAAAAAAAAAAAAAAATGCCCAAACGCTTTGATTAGCTTAGTGTAAACTATGTATATGGGAATTTGTGGTGGCCTCTGGCAGACACCTAAGTGGAGAGTCTGTGCCATTGTTAAGTTTCAATAATAGAAGCGATAGGAGTGAGGCAACTGCTTATTATTTAGACTGTGGTAAAGAGGTAGTTCAAATGAAGAATGACGTAAATAAATAATATAAGAATAAATCATAAGATGTTCAGCGAGGGTTTTTTTATTATACGCCAACATCAGCTGTTCAAATTAATGATGAAAAATAGGAAATAAAATTGCATAGCCTGGGTTCAAACCAGGAATCTTTGGCTCAGACTGCATTCACCAACCAATTGTGCCACTGTGGCCATGAAAGCAATCTGCTATTTACGTAACCTTAGGTTCCTGGTTTGAACCCAGGCTGCGGAATTTTCTTTCCTATTTTTCATCATTAATTTGAACAGCTGAGGTTGGCGTATAATAAAAAAAACCCTCACTGAACATCTTATGATTTATTCTTTAATGAATATTACGCTTTAGGAAAGATAGTTCCAGCCTGCGGACTAGGTAACTGCTCCAACCAAGCCCTGAGGTCATGTAAATAGTGGATTGCTTTCATGGCCACAGTGGCGCAATTGGTTGGCACGTTGGCGTCTGATCAAAGTGAGGTCTGCAGTGAAACATGTACATTTTATTTTGTACAACCAGTACAGCCAACTGATAGTACGAGGGTGAGCTGAAAAGTAATGCCTCCATGGCTGTAACTTTTTTATTTTTTAACCGATTTTCAAAATTCTGTTTGTATCTGATACTCACATTTCTCCTCTATGTAATGCACTATTCACTTTTCGACATAGTCCCCATCCCTTTCCACGCATTGTACCAACGCGTGACTAGTCGGATGAACCCGTCGGAGGGGAATTCCGGGGTTGTTGTCGACACCAAGACCGAACGGCAGGTTTCACCTTGTCGTCAGAACGCAACTCATGCCCCTTAAGGTGCTCTTTCCTCTTTGGGAAGTGGTGAAAGTCGCAAGGTGCAAAGTCTTTCATTTTTGAACTGCAGTGTTTCATCTTTGAACTGTAGGCGCTGCAACCCCCTCTGATGTGTGGTGATCGTGTGCGGACGGGCGTTATCGTGCTGCAGAAGAGGATCCAAAGCTGCCATTCAATCCTCATGTCGTCGACAACCCCGGAATTCCTCTCCGACGGGTTCACCCGACTAGTCACGCGTTGGTACAATGCGTGGAAAGGGATGGGGACTATGTCGAAAAGTGAATAGTGCATTACATAGAGGAGAAATGTGAGTATCAGATACAAAAAGAATTTTGAAAATCGGTTAAAAAATAAAAAAGTTACAGCCATGGAGGCATTACTTTTCAGCCCACCCTCGTACATACATGAGGCTATTTTTCGACATAGTCTCCATATCGGCTTAGGCACTTGTCGGTTCGTGGGATGAGTTTGAGTATTCCCTCCTGGTAAAAATCATGTCCTTGCGTGTTCAGCCACGTTGTCGCGAAGTGTTTCACCTCCTTGTCTGAAGCGAATTGTCTGTCTCCTATGTCTCCACGCTATTGAAGCAGTTTCGCCCTTCCTACAGCCCGGATCTCGCTCTGAGCGACTTTCACCTCTTTTGTTAAATTGCCTGGATCACCCTGTATATAATGTATCAATCAAGATTTTTCAATTTCCGGGGTATTTTCTTATACAGTTATACTACGTTAATTCTCGATTTAATGTTTTATAGTGTCTGAATTTGTAAATTTGTTAATTTTTAGGAAACTTATGTGGAAACCCAAACCGAACATCTTCCCGAACTGTTGCGACATTTGGTAACGTCTGCATCAGAGCATTGTAAGTCACTCTCCACTAAAGAACTGACGGCAGTACTCCATCTTTGCTCTCGAATTTTAACAAAAGTTCAGCCTCCTATGTTACCTATAGCCAGCGATAGTAAATCATCGTCACCGATATCCAGGACAGATTCTAAGATGACGTTAATTCACGAGAACTCTAGTAATCCTAGCAACGAAGAATCGGTTTCTCTCAGTGACGACGTTGTTGTTGAAGAGCTTAATTGTCAAATCAGTCCAGAAGAAGAGAATTCTAAGGAGGTTAAATCTGACACTCCTGTTTCTCCTTCTGTTTCCTATTATGGAAGGGAGAATGAAGCGGATTTCATTACTCTTAAGAGGACACCTGAAAGCCTCCTTCGTCGTTCTCTGATCCATAACTGTGTCCAGGTTTTTCAAGAGTTCTTTGTCAAGTTTGTCAGCACTCGCATTTTCTGTGACGAAAAAGCTTATCAATGTGCCTTTAAGTTACTTCTCATGGCTCAACACGAAAGTACCCAGGAGCGCTCTATGCTTCTCGAAACCATGCTGTGGCAGTGCCTAGGAAAATCTGAGGAACGTCCACCCAGTGCTTCTCCGCCCTGCTCTGTGTCTACCCAGGTTTATAACTTGACTTTGCCATTGGTAGACATAGTCTCATCTGTTGCAGAGCTGACAGAAGCTTACTCTTACGCCTCTCAGATGCTGGTTGAATTTTCCTCTTTTCCCATGTACTGCAATCAAGATACGGGAACCGAAATCATCCGTAACCGATCGACGTCAAAAGGTAAGTTTCACTTTATTTACTGCTTCTGAAAAAGAAAATTTGAAGCCATATTTTATGGCATTTGTATTTAACAAAAATTAATAATGTTTAAAGATTGTTTTCTCTCTCTTACAACAAGAAATAAAAGCCACACCCTTCATTTTTAAAGTAAAATTACCCATTTGATCATTATCAGTTTATTATCTTGCATACTCCCCATGGCCAAATAAGAAACAAATTTCCTGTTTCCTATCAACTTAACTCGACCGTTAATGAGAAAAATGGCGTCAAAATGTGGGAGCGCCTGTGTGATTGGCTGACTAGTGGGTCACGGAAATTGTCGATATTGGTTCCCAGTGCTTCCGTGTAATCACCCTCCATTTTCAGGCTCACGTTTCACAGTACAAAACAATGTGTCTGTACAGTACATGAATGGTCATGTATATAAACATGTGGTACATCCATGGAGAAGTGTAACATTTCTCAAGGGTCTCAGTGTTGATTAACATATCTTCACTCTAATCTGCGCTTGCAGTGAACTCGACCCTCTATGAGTTCACTCGCGGATAGAGACCACTTGAAACCTCCACACACTGAACTTGAAACCTCCACAAACCTCCACACATTGATGGCGCAATCAATCCATCAATCCATAAAAATTATAAAAGTTAAATTTTTTAAATTTTACTTTAAATTTATTTTTTAAAGACTGGGGGGGCTGCACCCCCCAGATCCCCCCTTTAACGAGCTGATATATACCCCAACCTATTTGGTCACAGGGGGCAGTTGGTTTCTCCCCGGCTGGTTACAGGAATCGCGACAATTCAGTTTGCGGAATCAGTCATCGCGCGATTTGTGCGGATAGTTAAAATTAACCAAAATAAAGATAAAAAAATTTATAATACAGACTGAGCGAGATGGATTGATTGCACCAGGCACGCTGGCTGAAAAGACTAAGTTCAGTGTGTGGAGGTTTCAAGTGCTCTCTATCCGCTACCCTATGAGTTCTGCTTGGAAGCACTGGGTACCAATATCGACAATTTCTTTGACTCGTTCATCAGCCAACCTCACAAGGGCACCCACATTTGGATGCCATTTTGCTTGTTAACAGTTGAGTTTCAGACCCATTTTGATAGAACATTTGTTTCTTACTTGGCCATGGAGAGCACGCATGTGAAATTTTTATGTGAAAAGATTCTCTCTTTTAAGGGGGGGGGGGGGGGGTATTTGAGTTTGTTCAGTTGCGGGAAGGAGGGGGTTTGAGTTACATTATAGATTAAGGAGGTGGTTCAAAATTGTCAATTTAGTGAACGTCTTTTTTTTTTTTTTGTGAATCCATGATGCATGCTCATGTACAATACACTGAGTGAGCATATTATTATGACCACCTGACATGTTTATGCAAATGCGTGCACGGACGTCGCCACAATGTTGCTAGAGGGCCGGACCAATATAAAAAAGGGAAGCTGAGAGTCGTCGACAACAGTAGAGGTATTCCATTCTTCAACTAGGAATACGAATTGCACGGTTCCATGACAGTTCAGAACATGACAAATCAGAACATGACAATTCAGAACATGACAATTCAGAACATCACTAATCAGAACGCTGCTAAATCAGAACTATGCCAAATCAGAACTGTCACAATTCAGAACAATG